>SNVD02012742.1:622500-705038 GCA_013180625.2 Boswellia sacra
AAACTTTCCATGTTGATTGTGGTGGAGGATATTGTTCAAAAGAGTTTGAAGATTTTTGTGATAAGCAGGGTATTCGAGTAGAACTTACAGTAGCTTACTCACGTTAGCAAAATGGCATGTCGAAGAGGAAAAATAAAACCATTCTTAACATGGCAAGGAGCTTGTTGACAAAAAGAAACATTCCAAATATTTTTTAGCCTGAGGCAATAAACTGGGGCATACATGTGTTGAATAGAAGTCTTACCTTTTCTGTTCAAAAAATGACACCTGAGGAAGCTTGGAATAGGAGGAAACCAGCAGTTGACCACTTTAGAATTTTTGGCTATATTGCTTATGCATATATTCTAGATGAGAAAAGAAAGAAACTTGATGAAAAGGTGAAAAATGCATCTTTCTTAGGTAAGTGAAACTTTTAAAGCATATAAATTATTTAATCCACTTATAAAAAAGATTGTGATTACCAGAGGTATCATATTTGATGAAGAGGAAATGTGGAATTGGACCAAAAATGACCCAAGATAGCAGCAAATTCCAACTACTTTTTACAAAAATGAAGATAAGAATGAATCGCAAGATCAATCTTCCATTGCAGACCAACCACAAGCCTCTAATGTAGACCATGTAATTGATCATCAATTACAACTCTATGGTGCAAATCAAATGGCAAATGATCTAATTGATAAAGAGGCATGCCTAAGGAAACGACCAGCTTGGATGATAGATTATGTAAGTCGAGATGACTTATTTGATGATGACCATTGCTCACTTTGCTTTGTTTGTAGATTGTGATCCCTTCACATTCCAAGAAGCTATCAAAGAAACAAAATGGCAAAAAGCCATAAGTGAGAAGATCAAATCAATTGAAAAGAATGACCTATGGGAGCTGTTAGATCTTATAAGAGGGCAAAAATTCATTGAGGTGAATTACAAAACAAAGCTAAACAAGAAAAGTGAAGTTGACAAGCACAAAACCTGACTAGTCGCAAAAGGATACAAACAAGAATTTGGCATTGATTACAAGGAAGTATTTGCTCCAATCGCAAGGTTAGACACTATTCGGTTGGTTCTGTCTATAGCTGCTCAAAATGCATGGAAGATTTATCAGTTAGATGTGATGTCTATATTTTTACATGGTGAATTGCAAGAAGAAGTGTATGTTGATCAAGCTCTTGGATTTGTGAAACAAGGCAGTGAGGATAAGGTATACAAATTTAAAAAATGCACTATATGGACTAAAACAAGCACCAAGAGGTTGGTACAGTCGTATTGATGCTTACTTTACTAGAGAAGGCTTTTGTAAATGTCCTCATGAGCACAAACTCTTTACAAAACTAGAAAATAATAGGAAATTACTTATTAATTATCTATATGTAGATGATCTATTTATACTGGTAATGATATACCCATGATTGATGCTTTTTAAGAAAAATATGATGACTAAATTTGAAATGTCATTTTTGGGTTTGTTACATTATTTCCTTAGGATAGAAGTTATACAATTATCTATTGGTTCAAAATACAAAATTATAATCCAGCTTGTACACCAACTGAAGGTGGTTTAACGTTGATGAGAGATGATGGAGCAAAGAAAATAGATGCTATTCTCTAAAGTAGAGTAAGGAGTTTGATGCATCTAACCTCAACAAGACCTAAAATTATGCATGGTGTTAATTTAATCAGTCGATACACGGAAATCCAATTGAGAATCATTTGTTGGCTACTAAAAAGATATTCAGCTATCTAAAAGGTATATCTGACTTTAGAGTTTTATATAAAATTGGAGCAAAGAAGAATTTGTTTGGTTTTTCTGATAATGACTATGCTGGAGACCTTGAAGACATAAAGAGTGCATCAGGATTTGTTTTTATGATGAGTTCTGGAGTAGTATCTTGGTTATCAAAGGAATAACAAGTTGTGATTTTGTTATCTACGGAAGTTGAATTTGTTGCAGCAACTTTAGCGTCATGTCAAGCTGTTCGATTGAGATGGTTGCTTGAAGCACTTCAGTATAGCAGTAAACAGTAACAACAATCTATTATAATAATGTTTCTGTAATTAAATTTTCAAAGAACCGAGTTCTTCATAGAAAGAGCAAACATTTTGATGTTAGATACCATTTTATGTGTAATCTTTGCAATAGTAATGTAATTGATTTGGTGTTATGCAAAAGTGAAAATCAAGTGGCTAATATATTAACTAAACGACTCAGCAAGCTACAATTGAAAAGCTGAGAAGAATGCTTGGAGTCTGCTCTTCAAAGGGCATTGTTTAAAGTAGCTACTGGTGAGGCGCTGGCCGCCCATGCTACTGGAAATGCTAACAAGTCATTATAGGAGTTCATTCATACTGTTTTCTTTTAAACTAATTTCTCTAGATATTCTGTAGATATTAGTTTAAGGGAGGGTGTTGAGATTATTTATAATTTATTATTGTTTCTAATCCTTAGGAGTTTGTTAAAATATTTGACCGAGTCTTTTGGATAATTGCTTATAGATTTGTTGAAGACCGAGTCTTTTGGCTAATTATTTTAGGGGTTAAATCATGGAGTCATGCTACCAAAAAGTGTATTGTGTCAATTATTGCAAGCCTATTTATAGGCCTCTTTGTATCGATAAAAAATTCTAGCTTTACTTCTCTTAATGCATCAAATTTTCACCTCTTTCAACTTTTATTTAAAATATAAGTTATACATTGCATTCATCATTGCATACTTACCTTATAGTTTGAATTACAATTATTTTTAAAAAGAATAAAAAATTAGATCAGGTTAGATTTTGTATTGCATTTATAAAATGGGTTAATATCATAAAGTACTCTTATTTTTTAATTTAATATTATACATATAAATTATTTACATTTTTATCTAAATTTATTTTTTATATTTTAAAAAACTTATCATAGAGTATCTTTCTATTAAATGTGTCATTTGATGAACGTAAATAAGTTGATTACAGGGATTATAATAGTCATTTAATTATTATTAATTAATTAAAATAAAAAAATATATATTTAGACAAAATAAAAAAACAATCTTAATAGGATTTCAGAAGAAGGGCTTGGTCCAGATTCTTTGTTTCTGTCAGCGTCTATCAAGATAAACCAAGATGTGAAGGTGAAGACGTGCTTGATCAGATCAAACTGGAGAGCGCAGGTGACCTCACCATCTTTGAGCTGCTAAAGTACGTCGAACCAGGAGTTGTGCCTAATAGAGGAAGAAACCGAATTTACAGAAGTCAAAGGCAGGATTGAAATTGGAAAGGAAAATCTTGGAGACATTAGGCTCGAGGCGGTTACGGTAGGTGAAGCCAAACTCGCCAAAGGGATGATCAGTCGATCGTTGGATCTGATCTGGGTAACTCGAATTTCAACAATGGAAAGCGAAATAAAACGAAAATGAACAGAGAAAAGGAAAAAATTGGAGTTAGAGAGAGCCATTAGATGAATGTTTGATATTATGGCTCTAAAATTTCAGATCTAATTAGTTATCTATCTGCGTCTTTCTCAACTCCCTGCCTTTCTTGACTCCATCCTTGTTTTTGTTTACAGAAGAAGGTTGTCTGATCTGGGAGAATACTGTTGTTGGGTATTTGTATGCAGAAACCATAATGGCATTGTTGAATTCATTATATATATAAACTGAAAAGTGAAAGTAAAGTAGAGAGAGAGAGAGAGAGAGAGAGACATTACTTCATGGTCATATTTTTGACATTACTTCATGGTCATATTTTTCAAAGGAATTGAATTTGTGTAGGATGTATTATTTGCTTGGGAATTTGGAAGATAAAAAAGAAGCGAGAGAAAGGGAAGAAGGAGAGAAGAAAATCTATTGAAGATAATGAAGGTAGAAATTAGCCTGAAGATGATAAAAAGAGGAAAGAAATCGGCTTAAAAAAAAAAAAAATAAGAAGAAAGTGGCGCGAACAAGGTGTTCATCAGTTTGAATACGATAGATTTAACTAATAATCAATCTAATTTAATAATAATTAATTTAAAAAATTTTTAATTCAATTTGATCTAATTATAGATTGAAATCCAATCCAATTCGATTTAGAAAAATAAATTATTCGATCTTATCTAATCCGAACTTTAAAAAATTTAAAAAAAAAAAGAATAGTCCAATATGATCCAATAATAAATATAAGTTATTATATAAAAGTAATGATAACGTGAGTTATCAAGTAAATTAAAATATTGATAAACCATAATATGATAAATAAAAACTCATTTACAAATTGATTAACGTTCCTAACTAGAAACAATAATAAAAATTTAAATCAGTTCAATACAAATATTGTAATTTAAATAAATTTATAGGACTCTATGTAATAAGCTATCGTGCATAAAATGAAACTTCAAAAAATTTATTACTACATAATTATATTAACTCAATATCATCCATTGCATATTAAAGAGTGCCTTGCAAACATGAATAAATAATTAATTAGTAACTTATAGTTTTTATATTGACATAAATATAATTGACATGAAAAAACAATTCATGAAATAAAAAAATAACTAAGTTATATTTATACTTTTCAATTACACATAGCACAAATGTATTACATCAATGATCATCAAATGTTAATTTTAAATTTTATTATCTATTATTTGGATTGGATCGGTTTATGATGGATTTTTATAATAGGATCTGTTATCCGATCCAATTAATTCGGTTCTCAAAATCTCCAATCTAATTCAATCTATCAATTAATTAAATCCAATCAAAATTAGATCGGTTTAGACTAAATTGGTCGGTTTGGACGAATTGGATTGTATTTTGAACACCCCTAGGAGTGAAGAAGCAAATAGGAGGGGAGAGGAAAATGAAAATCAATGTTTAAGATTTTATTTTTATTAATTTTTGTAGAATATTTTTATTATGTAATTATTTTATTTATTAAAATTTTAAAATTTGATGTGTGGCAATTTTCATATATTTATTTCGTATTTTTTAAGTATTTATTAATTTCTGTCATTTTTAATGTAAAAAAAAAACCATAGGTTAAGAGTATTTCAATAATTACAGATGATTTATACGGAAAAATAATGTTATCTAACGATTAAGTTAACAGAAGAATGATCTATAATGAGTTTTTTAAAACATATGAACGAAATTTAAATAAACGTGTAGACAGTCTTTATGCGAATATTAAGTAAAAAAGTAGGGATACCCCTTAATATTATCCCATAAATTGTATTAACCTATTAAAAAGATGTGAATTGCGAATGGATTCTCTTGGACCTGTGGGCTTTCGTTGTCCATTGCCATCTCGATATGGACCTTATTGAAAACTTGGCCCATCATAAACGGGTCGGGTCCTTTTCTCCAACGCCCCTCAACCCCAAACCCTTGACAGGACAACTAAAACGCTCTGTCCCTTCCCACTTTTTCATTGCCTCTGCGGGTGCTTACTTTGCTTTCAAAATTCGAGTCTTTTTGACAGAAATATATATTTATGACCGGTGGGTTTATCTTTGTTTGCTGATTAGAGTGTGGAATTATAGTGATTGTCACCTGAGAAATTAAGATGAGGGTGAAGAAACAGAAGCGCCATAGGAAGACTGTAAGGTTCTTCACAGCTTGTTTCGGGTTCAGGCAGCCTTACAAGGTGATTTGTGACGGTACATTCGTGCATAACCTCATTGAAAATCGGATTACTCCTGCTGACAAGGCTCTCGCTAACACTCTTGCCGCACCTGTTAAGCTCTTCACCACCAAGTATATACTTATTAATTTCTTTGGTTAATATCTTTGTGTATTGTATTTGTATTTGATTGTTGAACCATTGTTCATTCTGTTTTAAATGAAAGGTGTGTTATTGATGAGTTGAAGAGACTGGGGCAATCTCATTCTGAAGCTGTTGAGGCGGCAAATAAGCTTCCAATTGCCAGGTAAGGATTTTTTTTTTCTCTCTCTTATCAAGTTTTTGTGTAACAGATTCAATATTCTTGTCACAAGTTGGTTTTTCCCCCTTAGGATTGTAGTTTTTGTTGTTATTTAAGTTCAGTTTAGGGTTAAGTTTTTATTATTTTTGAGTAGTGTTTAAGCCCACAAAGTTAATTAAATCTGCCTAGTTAACCTAGTCAAGAAAAGCAGTTTTAGCTGTTGTTTTCATGACCTGGTTTATCATTCTGATAGGGGTGGTTCTAGAAAAATTTACTTGTGAAAAAATGGTTATATAATTTGCTTTTACGAGGACATGATTAGGTTTTCCCTAAGTTGTATGACATTGGAAATTAAATTTCAATGACAGGTGTGATCATGAGAGAAGGGTCAGTGCTGACGCTTGCATAATGGAGATTATTGGGGAAAAAAATTCTGAACACTTCTTTGTTGCCACTCAGGACGTTGATCTACGGAAGAAGTTACAGGAGGTTGGTGATTCTGATGTTCTGTTGCATGTTCTGCATTTCATTCTCAATATGTCAATAGTTTTGCATCATTCTTTGACAAACTTTTTTTCAATTTGGTTATTTATCAAACTTCAGGTACCTGGTGTCCCTCTTATTTTTGGTTTGCGTAATGCCCTCTTGCTTGAGCCACCATCTGCAGCTCAACGCCAATTTGTCAAAGCTTTTGAAGAAGATCGATCTCATATGACTGAGTCGGAATATAAGATGTTGAAAAAGAGAGCTAGGAATTTGTTGGAAACCGAGGAAACAAGGGATTCATCTAAGGAAAATGAAGATCTAGAAGATCAGAAGTTAGAGACGAAGATGGTGAATAAGAAACAAAATTCAACAAAGGGTCTGGGTGTGAAGGATGGACCGCAATTTAAACGAAAGAAAGCAAAGGTATAAACTTACTCATGTCTTTTATTTGCTCTCTGACTTGGTGTGACTGATTTATCAATATAGTTAATCTTCTTGCCAAATGCTCGTCAACATCTATATGTCTAGAATGGATATGGGGCTTCAATGATGAGTATCCAAGTTGCCAGATAACATAATATCATGTCAAGAAACATGTTAGAGGTCGAAGTCACTAGGGGTTTGATGTTTCAGTTTTTAAGAGAAGTATATTTTGACACTCATAGATAGTTTATTTGGCACCTGAAAATGATTACTCCTAATCTTAGATTAACTGAAAATTGTGTGAGGTGGAAATTATGAGATAGACATGCTGAAGGAGCATGGTGCAATGCATTGTACATCAGTTGGAAGTACTGATGGCATGCTCTTATTCCTGTTTCCTCTTTCCTATTTCTTAAAAGATTTTGCTTCAACACTTAGCTCTGTATCTTTTATTTTGTAGGGTCCAAACCCACTTTCATGTAAGAAGAAAAAGAGCCGTGCAAATATGGCATCTGGGAAGGTGAGGTTTATATAATTCTTCTTTTATGTCTGCAATAGTTTTCAATTTTAGTACTTACAATTAGTCTCTTATATTGGGGCAACAGTTTGACGTCTGACAATCTAGGTTATGATGGAAAGGATATAATACCTATGTGAGACATATAATAGCAGCCTATCATAGTTCAAATTTAATTGATTTGTACTAGGGAGTCATACAATTGCTTGATTGAGCTATTCCAGCCCTGGGCCTTAGTTCAACTGGCACTTTTTTATATATTAATGGCTTTGAAGGCTTTGAATTCCCTTATAGTAAGATAAGAACCAATGTCTTCGTCAGATTGATAAATCCTACTGTTTTGCTAGCCGAACAATCATCAAAGTATTTTAACTTTTGGCTATATTACACAGTTCTAACCTTAGAAGTTAGTTATATCGGCCTCAATATTTTCACTTCATTCTAAGAACAATAGCTGAGTTTGCCATTTTAGCGAAAGAGGATTATGAATGCACGATTGTTAGAAATTACTGTTAAGGAACCTACTGATTGCTATCAAATTTTTTAGTATAAATTGCTGAATTAAATAACGGTATATGCGTTATCAATCTTTAATACGTGGAATTTACTGCAGGAAAGTAAAGACGGAAATGACTCTGTAAGAATTAGAAGTAGAAAAAGAAAGAGGTCACGCAAAGGCAAAAACCCTGTGGAGACAAACGGCTAATGGTCTTTGGCCAGCTGCCGCTAGAGCTTCAAAATTTTGTCTTAGTTGAACAAAGAGTTGAATGAGTGAATTAACTCATGTATAAAACTAAATTGTAACTAAAATTGTGGCGGCATGGTGGGCGAGTTTTGATTAGTTGCAAAAGCAGTTTTGGAATTTGGTGTTTTCGATTGTAGCCTTAAAATCAGAAACTTTTATATATGTAGGACCCAGTGGAAACAAAATGAATTTTATATATTTATATCAATGCATTGATTGTCTGACTCAGTGTAGCAGTTCCTTTATATTACTTACCAGTAAGCCAATTTGGAGTGCTCAGCTCCCCTCTTTTGTGCCATGCATGGCAAGGCAATGAATAACACCAACTACCCAACATTTCATAAATCATTTTCTTGACCCTTATGTTAATTTTTCAGCAATAGAAAATTTGTGCATTGAATGCCGGCCCCAATCTTAGATTAGATTATCTTCAGGTTTAGGTGCATGCTCCACGTGCACTATACAGTACATTGTGATAAAAGCAAGATTAGTTAGGTGGAAAATGCATTGTGATAAAAGCAAGATTAGTCAGGTGGAAAATATGAGCAGAGCCAAATGAAACCCCAATTATATTTCTACTGGTCTGTTTTACTTGTCGCAGCCTCTTGTTTGAAGCACTGGACTACGCAGGGAAATTTCTTTTAAAGCTCCGTAACAATACAACCTTTTATGATGGGTCTTTTCATTAATCCCTGATTGTGAGAGCATTTGACTTAAAATTTTGAAAATTCAATGTTTGTCTGGATACCACTGAATTGTGACATTTGTCAATTTTTTTGAGAATTCGATGTTCCCTATACATGATTGATTCACTACACTTGTACAATCCGCGACAAACTTGTGATTACTTGTTTTAAACAGAGGGGGATGGCTGGAGAAGGAATATGTAGTATTTTTATGGAAAGAAATATGTGTTGTTTGTTTTGATTATTCACTGCAATTTGTATAGAATTGTTTTGGTGGACATCTGGTCGATGAATGTATCTGTTTACCTTTTAATTATTGTAATGCAAAGTGTACAGTTGCTCATATAAGAAGAAGAAAAGAAAAAGAGAAAGTTTGATCCGCGCTTTACAGCTGGGATTGGGAGCTTAACTGTTTGAGACAACGTTGACATAAGCCATTCTTGATATGGGGTTTCTGCTTTTCCTTGGAAAAGGTTGCTCAAAAGAGAAGACTGCTTCACTTCGAGGAGAGCCATTGAAGATGATATCGATTTGCATAGGCATGTCATGGCCTGGCATATTTGCCTGGTTCTCTAAGAGCCACATCCGAATTCTCTTTGTAGTGCGTTTCATGACATCTCAGTACTGCTCCCCACCACTCCAATCATGGCTTCATGTCAGTCACTAAAGCTTAGCAATCCACTTACTGCCATTAAAAGATTGATGATGGTCACGTTATATGTACCGCATTAATCCTAAATAAAAATCAGATTGTCAAGTCCTTGATATAATCTTTTTCTTTATGCTGTTATATTGTGCATATTTGGAAAGGCACTTGTTTGTCCTTAATAAAAATTTTCTCTATTTCATCGAACACTGCATACAATTTAAACAAGAAAGCTCTTGTGACAACTGAAAAGCATTTTTAATAGCCACTTTAAAGTCTGTTTTAGTTAACGTAACCATGAATTTTTACAAGTCTTAACTCATGTCTTTTCCAGTGAGACTTTTTTTCTGAATTTTATTGATTAATTATCTTTCAGAATGACTCATTCAATTACCCAAACGAGCACTAATCTATATGCTACTGTTGTTCTTTCTTTCTGGAACAATAATATAATCCCACTTGGGACAAGAGTAATCAAGCCATGTGTGCGAGTTCATTTCTCCGGATTTCTTGCCTCTTCAATTCTTTTAATATCACTTGTTAAGATCAATCAATATTCTCAGCTGGAAACTAATTGTTAGAGTACTGAAAGGGACCAAAACCTTATAGAATATATATCTAAAAACATGTTTTACAGGAAATTTACATGAAACAAAGAGGAGTTTTATTAATTGTATCCTTGCCAACAATGATCACATCTTATCACCACATTTGAATATGAAATAGTGGAGAGTCTCCCTTTTTTTTTTAAATGTCTTAATTAATGGATGTGAAGTCAAAAGTTCACACTGATTTATCTTTTTGAATAAAGTAAGAAGAAAGGGGATTTTTCTTCACAGAATGCTTTGATTAACTCCTTTTTCTGGGGTATGTGGGGGCAAGGCCATAGCCATGGCCGTGGCCATGCATGCATTACCCAACACCATTTTCATTACAAATGAGTTATCACCTTCTAAAGTTTTTCACGTTATAAATTATCATAATGGATTCTCAGTTGACCCTTCACTTCCCTTTTGTCAACCTCAAACCGTGTCCCCCCCCCCCCCTCTCTGCTCTTTCTCTTATCTGTAATCTCTATCCTCACCTGCTTGTTTTTACTGCACATTTTGGTAACAATATTTATTTGAGAATTCTGAATCAATGCATCTAATCTTTAATTATGATGATAAACACAGATATTGAGCTAATTTGGTTGATTCATTGTTTTAAGACGATTATGTACATAATCCATGGAGGAGCGAGTAGTCAAATTTGTAATTAACAATCATGACAAAATCACTATTCATAAGCTTGAAACATGATAACATTTATATAATGATAATGATAATTGTCCCTTTCGTTTTCCCAAGCATTTTCCCTTGTTTCTACATGGGTGTGACGTTCGATTTCCAAAGCACAAGTCTCCATTTGCATGTGAACTTCATCTTATATTCTTATCACTTTTAATAAGCTTCCTCCGTTTTCACCCTAGCTTCCCAGGTCCAACCCAATAAACTATTATTATCTTATGGGGTGGAATCTCTATTTTTAATTTTTTTATGAGTTAATTTTAGAATAAAATTGTTAAAATAATGATAAATAAGCGTGACAGACATTCAGCATGATTCTTGGCCAGTTATGTTCCCAAAGTTATGTTTCCTTTCCCTTTTTTTTATTTCACTTTATCCTCGGGCGCTATGATCCTCTCCTACTTATTTCTCTTGAATTCAACAATTTTTCTTTTTTTTTAAATTAAATTTGAAATTTTATGCATTTAATAATGATAGACAAAATAAAATTGAAGATGTATTATTGAGACAATTAATAAGTACCCTCGAATTTTAGTTTAATTTTAAATAAAAAATAATTATATATATTTTATCAATTACATCTTAAAGTTACTTTTAAATCATTATTTTCGTCATTCAAATCATCTTTTTAAGAGTATAATCTATGAAAAAGATATAATTATTTTTTATTTAAAATTAAAGATACTTATTCATATTGTCTTACCTATTAACTATACAAGAATTGATAAATCGATTTGGATTGAAAGCTTTTCTAGGGTGAAAGGTGAATAATTGCAGAATATTCTTGATACAGAGAAAGGGACCTTACCCTCCATGACAGCTTTGTTTCATTATCTTATTTATTTATTTTTCCTTTTTTCTGTTGTTTCATGTGAAGCTTCCAACCCTGACACAATCCCAACTTGCCCAAGACTTAATTATATAATTTTTATTTTATTTTTCTTGGACATAATTATCATGTCTTCATCATTGACCCTTCAAAAATCCTACCACAATTTAACACCGCCCTCTAGTTTATACTTTATATTTACCCTTATTTCATATTTATTTCAAAGGGGTTTATAAATTTGCTCAGAAACATGCCTTCTGTACAGATCTTTGATTATGCTGCTGAGGGTGGGAGTGGATGATATCGAGTTATTATAATTTATTTGTTTATTTATATATAAATAAACATCATATCACCCTAGAGGCTAAAATTGTTTCGAACTAATAAATGTACAAAATAATTTGAGTTTAACACTTGTCATATGATCCAGGGTTTAAAAAAGGCTCTTCAAGGTTCAAGTCAAATTTCCACTTGATGAGTTTTGCATTTGAATTTTGACTAGAAAATTTGTCTCACATTATCAATTCAAGCTTATAACCTTACCCATTCCACATTAATTTAATTAACTATTTAAATTCAATCAATTTTTACCAATCAATTAAAGGTGAGATATCTCCTTTTGGTGAAAAAATAAGAAAATATATACAATATCGGACAACAATATCGTTACAAACTTTGAATAAAAATTAAATTAATGTGGGCGGATACGAGTAATAATAATTGGATGACGTCATCAGACTCGCCCTTTAGTTTAATTTCAATTAAAATAAACAGTGACAAGACAAGAGCTCTGAACAGTAAAGTTAAAGAAATATCAAAGGACGTAAAAGTAATTATACAAAATTTTCAATCTTTAACGTCCAAAAACAAACAAATGAATAGCGACGTTAAATAAATAGCAAATGCATGTGAGTGATGTAATGTACAATTCCCTTCCCTTACGCCGGCTCTTCCTTTCTTTTGTCTTCTGAGTACTTCTCTGTTTGCCGGATCTCCTTTACTCACCTTTTCACCCTTCTTATTTAAACCATATTTTTTCACTTCTGCCAAACGTCTCCTTAATCCTAACTATTCTCCAAATGAACGTTGCACTCGAATCAAATGACCTTTCCACTGACTAACTTTTCGTTTTTCCAAACTCTGGCCGGCCGGAAGCTCAGCTCAGCTTCTATGAAAATGAAAATGAAAAATCTCGTTTGGTTTTCCGTTTTCTGCTTAACGTTAGTATTCTCTACCGTTAATTGTTACAATGTTACTATTGACGCCGTTTCTCTTCTCAGCTTCAAGAACTCAATTACTCGCGATCCGGCGAATGTTTTGGCCAGCTGGAACTTGGCGAATGACCACTGCAAGTGGTATGGAGTCACCTGTGATAACTTCACCGGCAGAGTAACGGCGTTAAGAATCGCCGGAACGACAACGACGACGACGACGACGTTGTCAGCCATCGATAGACATTCCGGAATTTCAGGAACTCTTTCTGTCGCCATTGGTGAGCTTTCCGAGCTGCGGACGTTGTCCATTCCTCACAACGAGTTTTTCGGGGCGATCCCGGCGAGTATCGTGGAGCTTCGGTTACTGGAAGTCTTGGAACTGCAGGGAAACAACTTCTCCGGTAAAATTCCGTGCCAGTTAAGCTACATGAAGCGTCTCGGTATTATTAATTTATCGTTTAATTCATTTAGTGGTGAAATTCCTAGTGGACTGATAGGAAACGGAGTTTTGAGAGTGATTGATTTGTCAAATAATCAACTTGGTGGAGGACTTGTGATTGATTCTGCAAGTAAATGCGAGTTTTTGAAGCATTTGAAGCTTTCTAATAACTTTCTGATTCATATTATACCAAAAGAAATTGGAAAATGTCGGAATTTGAGGACTCTATTGCTGGATGGGAACATTCTAGAAGGTCCGATCCCGGCCGAGATAGGACAGATTTCGGAGCTACGAGTTCTAGATGTTTCTAGAAACAGCCTCACTGCTAGGATTCCCGTGGAGTTAGCCAACTGCGGGAAGTTGTCTATTGTTGTGCTCACGAATTTGAACGAGTTCATGAACGATGGGAGTTCGAGAGGAGAGTTCAACGCTTTTGATGGCGGCGTGCCGTATCAGTTGTTGGTGAGTAGGAGTTTGCAGATGTTGTGGGCGCCAAGAGCGAATCTTGGTGGAAGATTGCCTGATTGCTGGAGTGAATCTTGCTCGCTTAGAGTGCTCAATTTGGGTCAGAATGGTTTCCGAGGTCTGGTGCCGAGAAGTTTGGGGATGTGCAGCAACCTCACTTATTTGGATTTGAGTTTGAATAGTTTGGTTGGGTATTTGCCGTCACAACTGCGACTTCCATGTATGGTGTACTTCAATGTCACTCAGAATAACGTTACAGGTGTTGTTCCAAGTTTTGTGAGTTCCGGTTGTGGTAGTTCTAACATGATTGCTTATGTGGATGATTCTAGTTTCTTGGATTTGGAAGATTTACGGAGTGCCTATGGCAATATCCCTGTTTGGGGTTGGAGGCCAGATGAGAGCGTTGTGATTATCCATGATTTTAGTTACAATAGGTTCTTTGGTGCTTTGCCTGTGTTTGCAGTCGGAGATAAACTCTTGGCAAGCAAGTATAAACCCTTTTACAGATTGTTGCTGAACGATAATATGTTTAATGGGTCTCTTCCTGTAGAGTTGGTTTCAAACTGCCATGATCTGCTAGGCCTTGCTGTTAACTTGAGTGCAAACCAGTTATCAGGCATGATGCATGAGGGTTTGTTTCTCAACTGTGTACAGCTGGTGGACTTTGAAGCAGCAAGCAACCAGATTGGTGGGTCAATTCCTGCTGATATTGACAAATTGGTTGAGCTTCGGCTTCTTGATTTAAGAAGAAACAGGGTTTCTGGATCTCTGCCTGATCAGATGGGGAATTTGAAATTTCTGGAATGGGTTTTGCTTGGAGGGAACAATATAACTGGAGAAATTCCGTCTAACTTTGGTCAGTTGAGTTCCCTTACAGTTTTAGATCTTTCACATAATTCTCTTACAGGACCCATCCCTGCAAATTTGACAAAAGCCATTCATCTTGAAATTTTGTTACTAGACCACAATGGCCTTTCTGGACATATACCCCTATCTTTCTCCACCCTTCTGAATCTTTCTGTTCTGGATGTTTCTTTTAATAATCTCTCTGGTCATATACCTAATTTCCAGCGCGAAATTGCTTGCAATTCATTTAAAGGTAACAAGTATCTAGGTTCGTGCCTGGATTCAAGCCTTGCTGAGCCCGAAAAAATTCCAGTCCAATTTACTCATGAAAATTTGCAGAATCGGAAAAGATTTAAATGGTACATCATCGTAGTGGTAACCTCTGCTTTCACTTTCTTATGCATTTTCCTAGTGATAGCTTTTGTAATTTTCAGAAGAAGAAGGTTAGGTACACTTGCTAGTCGTAGAGGGAAAGTAGTGGTCACCTTTGCAGATACTCCAACTGAACTGACCTATGATAATGTGGTTAGAGCTACTGGGAACTTCAGCATAGATAACCTAATTGGTACAGGAGGCTTTGGGTCAACTTACAAAGCAGAATTGATCCCAGGTTATCTAGTGGCTGTGAAGAAGCTATATTTAGGAAGATTCCAAGGTATTCAACAATTTGATGCTGAGATAAGAACACTAGGACGTATTCGGCATAAGAACCTTGTTACCCTTGTTGGGTATTATGTGGGAGAAGCTGAAATGTTCTTAGTTTACAACTATCTTTCAGGTGGAAATCTTGAAACCTTCATACACAATGAGTCAGGCAAAAATGTAGAGTGGTTGGTGATTCTCAAGATAGCTATCGACATAGCACAGGCGCTTGCTTACCTCCACTACTCATGCGTTCCCCGGATAGTTCATAGGGATATTAAGCCTAGCAACATCTTGCTGGATGAGCAGCTTAACGCTTACCTGTCCGACTTTGGGTTGGCTAGGCTTTTAGAGGTTTCTGAGACTCATGCCACAACAGACGTAGCAGGTACATTTGGGTATGTGGCACCAGAATATGCAACCACATGTCGGGTATCTGACAAAGCAGATGTTTATAGCTTTGGTGTAGTGTTGTTAGAACTATTGTCGGGGAAAAAATCCCTTGATCCATCATTTTCCGAGTATGGGAATGGGTTCAACATTGTATCATGGGCCAAGTTGCTGATCATGGAGGGACGCTCTCCTGAGCTCTTCTCTCCAGCATTATGGGAAACAGGGCCTAAAGAAAATTTGTTGGGAATGCTAAGCCTGGCATCCAACTGCACCGTAGAGACACTTTCTGTTAGGCCATCAGTAAAGCAGGTCCTTGACAAATTGAAGCAGTTGCAATGACGATGCGTCTCAATCCCTATCTATGGACAATGATGGGAGACGCAAACCTGTTCATGTCTAGAGGATAATCCTTATTCTAAGGTAAGGCCATACATAAAACTTCTTTTTGATGCTGGTGTCTTTCCATTTCCCGATGCTGTCATTCTGTATCTATGACCAGCAACGTTGCTGGAATACCAACTTAAAGGTTCACATTGTTAAATTCACTCTCAGGAAAAGGAAAAAGGTCGTTGTCATTTAGATTTGATTTAGCTCTAGCACATGCCTTCTTGTCCTTATTTTTATATTTTTTAATCCTAGTTTGTGAAATGCTTTGAAACAAATCTATAAGCACCAATTTTTCTAGGAGGATGAAGACCCGTTCTCCATCTTTGACCAAATTCTGGATTTCAAATTCTATTGGTGCACTAATGACCTTTTTATGGCAGATGTATTGACTAATGAGATTAATTACCTTTGAATATTTTGCTTTAGTTTCTCTCTTTATGCGACTAGAGCTTTATTTTCTTTAGACTTTAGTGGTTTATGTTGCACAAAGGGTGATGTTGTTATCATGTATAACCAGATATACGAGAAAGCAATATGATCTGACCTTCCTGTTTGGTTTATTTACAGGTGAAATTCCAGTGGAATTATTGCTGCTTGGTGTCACATCTCGGTAGTAATTTCCACATACCTAAGATTGCCTACAAATGTCAATCAACAACATCTGAGGTCGGTGACAATTTCCATGATTGGTACCGGTTTTCTTTTGTCTACATTTGGAAAATTTTCCTTTAGTTTAGAAATGTTACCTTTTTAGCTTTAAACTAAAACTTATCACCTCTTTCTTGCAGAAGTAACTGGGAACTGCTGAGATGGTAAAGCATATTCTCTTGGCAGTAGAGATCTATGGACTGCAAGACCAATGGCCAGTTGATTTTTAGCATTATGAGAAACAAACGGCTTGATTCGTCAACGCGGCCTACCCCCTATAGCTATATCTTTGCCAACATTTTTCAGAAGCCTCAAATCTCGAGTCAACATTGTACAAAGTACAGTAGTCTTTAATGTAGAAATACTATTTTTGGTTTGATCTCATTTTGTACAAAATTTAGATTAACATGCCACGTATTGGTGCCAGAAAGATTCCGCGTGTAGGCATGTTTATGGGGTGAAACTGGGGCTAGTGACCCACGATAAATGCAAAACAAATGGTGAAAAGTATTTTGGGACAATTGCCAATCATCATCTTTAGTCAAACCTCCAATACGATGTGCTGGTGCATGATTGCATTTGAATGGAAGAAGTTTTATGCTTGCTGAGGTTTCAAGCGTTGTGGTTTTGTATCGATGTCTTAAAGATTTGTCACAGCAATTTATTTGGTGCAAAAAGCCTGAACCACTTTTGTACGTAGATCAGGGAAAGAAAAGCTGCCATAACTGAGGGCGTGTTTTCTGGTAATGATTCCTTCCTGCAATTTGTCCCGGCTTGGACTCTTCAGGGCTTTTCTATAAGCTGCACCATTTGAATCTTCACCCACATCATTATCTCGAGTCATAACTAGTATGATGCTTTTGAGGAATAAAAAGAATTCTGCATGTTTTGCACAAGATTGACTTGCTTATGACAAGAAATATCTTGTACGAAAAAGCATCTTTGGTGCTCACTGTCACCCTTTCTGTTACCGCTATAGATCTCTTTGTTTTCTTGTTTATGCAAAGTGCTCAAGGAAAAATCGTTGTTTTCTAATTCTCTAGATTGAGAATATGAACTTCAGATTGTTCCTCAAATGATTTCTTCAAATTACACCAAGGCTGTAGAGGTTCTAGGGCACCAGATCGAAAACAACTTAATGTGATTTATATGCCAAAAAAAGAAAAGAAAAAAAAAACCCATGAGGGACTCAAGAGATAAAATACTGACTCATTTACCTTTCATTACACA
Organism: Boswellia sacra; assembly: GCA_013180625.2. Taxonomy (NCBI): domain Eukaryota; kingdom Viridiplantae; phylum Streptophyta; class Magnoliopsida; order Sapindales; family Burseraceae; genus Boswellia; species Boswellia sacra. Next base: position 640,272 of record SNVD02012742.1, read on the forward strand.
TAGAAATAAGTTACAAATTTCCAATATCAGAACTAGAAGAAAGTTTAAAAATGAAATATATACATGAATACAGTAGAGAAGTTGAAAATTCCCCGGGGAAAAGGCTAAGACAATTTACAAAAATTACTTGAAAGTGCTTGACAGAATCATGTCACGCAAAGATTAGGAGGGCAGTAGAATTTCAAAATACTCTAATTAGAGAGGAGAGAGCTTTGCTTTCTCACATCAGCTCAGGGAGTAGTATCATCCCCTTTTGCCTTAAGAACCACCTCCTCCGTGGTAGTGCCAATGATCTCATTAGCTTGCTTCACATCTACGCATGTGTACATTTCCAAAGAATCCTGAATTCAGTTATACGTCTCGTGTCAGGAAAAGGCATAACCAAACACACGCATGAGAGACTATAATTTTGGTACGAAATCATAAAAGAATTGCTGAAGTTGCTCTTAGTTTGATAAGGAAGAAGATGAAATGCTAATTAAGTAAAAAGCAAGTCTAACCTGAGAGACAATTCCTAACTTCTCTAACTTGTGAACCGCATCATCAACATCGAAATTACAGCTTTCATTGAATTCTTTTTTAATAAGTTCCTCACACCACTGGTCAAGATCCTGCTTTCAGATTATTGCACACTGATAATTAATCAGTAAAACTGTGGAGCCTAAATTTCATAAAGGATTAGTCAGGAAACCAAAGTAGCATGAAAGTACTGTGCACCTTTCTAGAAGCTTTTCCCCTGGTCATCAGTATAAAGAATGAAATGATCACCTCTTTTACCTGCATATTTCAAATTATATATGATGTTAATAAGCATTGAACCCACTTGATGATTCTACTTCTTAAGTCTCAAAACCTGAAAGATAAATTGATACAACACTAAATCATTGTCTGTATCTATATATTGAATAGAACTTTTTGAACCAAATATATAAAAGCTTCTAGTCTATTACTTACTTCCTGTTGAATCACCTCATCACATAAGTGTAAAAGGGTGCCCCTTCCACTATCCAGCTGTTTGTCATACACGGACTGTGTAATTAAGCTCTGATATGCAGCCAAGTTGTTATGAAACCTATAATAGATAGTTTCCATGGTTTTAGTATTTATGGCAAGAGAAGCTCCAAATTATCGAGTGAAAAACTGATCTTAAACCAAGAAAGGACTTGGTAAATGTCAGATAAAGGGGAATATTAGTTATAACTTGCACTTTCAGCCTTCACAGTAAATTAGGAATCATGTGTATAAGAACAAATTAAATGCAATATTTGGCATATCCAGTCCAATCAAGTCCATCCTAAATCATTAGTTCTCTAAGGTTCTGCAGACTTATATGTGACAATGTTAATAACAATGAGCCTCAAAAGCAACAAACTAATGAACAGAACAATAAGAAGAAATGAAGAGTACACTTAACGAAAAATATGTTTTGACACAGTAACCAATCACCGCGCTCATGATGCCATAAATAACCCTTATGTCAGCTTTTGGAATGCTAAAAGAACTGATCATGGTAACCTGAAAAATGTGCATATAATGAAAAAGATTGATCAAAAGAAAGAACATTAATTATATTCATAAATGTTTGTAACTGTATCTGTGATAACTGACCAGCCCAATCAGAGCAGAAACTATGAACTTAACCCAGTCCATTGGTGTTAAACCTGGATTTTTCTTCTCTGGCTGTTTCGACCAAAAAAAGAAGCTATGTCACTTCACCAGGGAAACAAAAGTGAGGATAACACCATGCAATAATGTAGACATTTGCTTCTCAATTGAGCAATTCCCCCAACAGGACACTAAAGGAACGGAATAAGCAACTAAAACTCACAAGTACTATCTCCATATCAGCTAATGGGATGTTTTCAAAATGCTTCACATATATATTCCGCTCCATCTCTTTCTTGCCACCGCTTGCTCGCCTGCAGATATATATTACATTAATTGTAGTCGTGTAGTTGCTTAGTTAGTTATAATCTATGTTTCTCCACAACCATCCAAGCCGCTCTCGTAATAAAATTTCTTTTAAGATTAAAATTATATACATAAAAATAAATAAATAAAAGAAAATTCCCTGCTAGTACCTGTAAACAACAATTATTCTTTGAAAGGTTGGTTCTTGGATTGTAACCTTTCCGAACAGATTAAAAATACTGGCCATAACAAACAAAAATGTTAAAAGTAGAAATGAACAAACATATATTTCATTATCCCGAGACCATCAGTAATTGGAAGGTACAACATGGTACGAATTTGCCCATTTTGAAACCTGAGTTTCAGCTTCTCAATGCGGATCCGTTCAACGTACAAGTCATCCTTTTCTGCGTCAATGCAAATTTCAACAGGTTCTACCCTACCTTCCTTAGATCTTGTACCTCTCTTTCCATAGAAAAGCCGTTTCAGTCTAGAATTTAAAAAATAAAAATGAAAAAAAGAACCCAGAAGAGCAACAAATGAGACAAGCAGTAATTATAATTATTTTACTACAGGAATTAGGGGTGTTCTCTTGCAGTTTAGCTCACAATTTTCCCAGAAAACAGAGTTGTATGAGAGCAAAGTTGAAAGAGTGCTGAGGCATAATCAAAGTAAATGCCTACCCAAGCACAGTCAGGATAAATCTCCATATACGTGCAATGATGGTGTTTATTTTTGCATTGATAAAGAAAGCAGTTCTCTGATCGATTCCAAACCCACGCCGGAAAATTATGAACTATTAAATAAAACCAAATTAGTTCACACAAAGAGATGCTAACTCATGTGTAGTGATCAGTGATGACAAGTGAGCAGAAAATTAATCAAAATCAATACAGATCCTTCTTTGGCACCCGCCAAACTGAATGAACAAACACAAACATTAAGCTGACTAAACAGTGACACTTGATAATTTGTTTGATTGGATTGAAGCAATACCTTATCGGCAAAGTGTGGAAGTTTTTCACGAGGATGCTTCTCAAAGAACCGTGACAAAAGCGTTTTGTCAAGCTACAATTAGCTAAAAAAAAGCATTAGAATAGTCTTTCACAGGGAAACTTTCAGATGAATTAACAAATGTACACATATGAAACATAAAAAATCTGAAGAAACGAAACAGATAATTCATATAAATATCTAAGCTGACAGTAACAAACCAAACCTTAGTTTCATCAACCACGATAGGAAGATTTAGGCGATACTGTGCAGAAAGTGCAACTTCAATCTCGTCATCAGTTGTTATCTTAAAATTGCTTTTGTCCATCACCTTATGGAAACATAAAATATAACGTTAAATGTCAACTTTAAAAAACAAAAACTTAGACCAAGCATGCATATATTTGATACCTGTAATAAGTAGGTGAGGAAATTCTGCTCTAAAGAATCAATTTCTTCTGAAGAAGTTAGGTTCTGCTGCTCTAATTTTGAAGCCCCGTGGACAGGCTCAAACAAGGCAAACAAATGCTGCAAATTAACACAATATAAGTTTCCATTGAAAGAATTTGTGAAATTCTAGAAAACAACCAAAATTATTTTTTAATTGCAATAACTCTAAAAGAGTTAAATCTAAATTTTCTACAAAAATGTGATTTTTTTAAGGCCTCTATAATTTTTCGTTATTTCTAAAATACATACAATGCAACGCGAAGAGAGAAGAGATAAGAGTGCATATTATATTAAAAGGAAAAATGAGAAATATATACCATAAGATCCTCGAATTGTAGAAGATACCAAGCTCGAATGGTGTATTCAACTCTCTGGCAGAGCTTTAGAAATTCAATCCGATCAGATTTTATATCTACAAAACAAAACAACATGCATGCAAATATGTACGTGAAATGCTGATATATATAATAGAATATAATAAATAGTAATTAACGAAGATTATATTAAGGGTAAAGTGTAAATGGGTTTGAATGAAAATTATGTACCAATGAGGTCGGCCAATGTCCTGATTAGCTTGTTCTTGAGAACGGGAATAACTGATTCACGTTCCAGTCTAATTATGTCTTTCTTCTTTCTTCCCATCTTAATTTCTCCAGTTTGATTTCTATCAACTCAAACACAGCACAGCTCTTCTTAATTTATCATTATTTTTGTAACTCTTTTGTTTTCAAATTTTGTTTTGAATTTTATTATTCACTAGCTTCTTAAATGGATATTATAGTTCTGAACTTGCATGCATGCAACGCAGGTTCAGAGTCTCATCTCAATGCGTGTAAAGCCCGCTCACTGCGGCGAGAAAATCTTTCATTTGAGATTTATAATTAAATTTTTTTATTGGCCCCAAATATTTGCGCCCAACCAATTTTCTTTAAAAATATCACATCGAAATCACCATTCTTCCTTCACTTTCACTGCTCAAAATGAAGTAATTCTACATTAACAAGAAAAAGAAATGGACAAATTCGAGTAGAGGGAATTAATTTATTACGGGTTTAATTAATTAATTAATCAATCAATCACGGAGTTATAATTATACGTATTTTTATTTTACATTAGATTGAATTTATTAAAATTTTGTGCCATTTTAATTATGTGATCACTTATAAAGAACTTTGAAAATATGTAATCACGTCAAAGACAAATTTAAATATATTGTAAATTTATAAATGAAGATTAGCATATAGATTTAATTATTTTTTATTAAAAATTTTTAATTGTATTATGGATCCATCACCATCACCAGATTTGATTCGGATAGATTTTCTTTACCAAAACAAAATTCAACTGATTGGAATTTCCATTGACCACTAATTATTTTAAACGTTTTAAAGACACCACCTCAACATCAATGTGTTAAAGATTTATTTAATTGTTTGAAGGCCTTATATTTTAATATATTATAATCCTGTCCAAATTATTGATTAATTTTAAGCCACAAAAATTTGACCCTACTAGGGGAAAAAAAAAGAGTATAACAATATTATATATAATTCATTCATTCATTCCATGTTTTATTTAGACAATTTTTATAAAAAAAACACAATAGTTTGTTAATTAAATTGAATATTCAACATTTGGATTACCTTAAATTGAAACTTATATTAATTTGAAATGATACCCAATTCAGTTCTAGCAATAATGGTTGATTTCTACATACATTTCCATTCTGTTCAAAGATTGATGAAACTTGAAAGATAGTAAACTCTCCTCCATCAAAATTGCCCCATCGTAGCGTGCCCACAAAAGAATTGCACCTTAAATTACATTCATGTGAAGTTAAGATAGAAAGAATAAAAAGAATAAAATCAAAGAAAGTAAAGCTACATATATGTTTAACAATCAAATTAACTTGCCCACTACTGAAATCTGCAATCCTAGATATCTGGTTAGATGAGCTAAAAGAGGATGATCACCTGCATGCAGAAGGTTAAGTCTCAGCGTGATCAGAAGTGAAAATAGCTTTAATACTGATATGGGAACTTCAACGTCTTGTTTCTATTAATTTCTTTTGGCCCTGAGGACAAGCTCCTCAGTGGTGGTGCCAATGATCTCATTAGCACGTCTCAGCTCGACACATGAATACCGCCCTTCAGAATCCTACGTTCACATGTCACTTTTCTATTCAGAAGCATCCACCAAGAAACAAAGCGATACAAAAATGAAGAAATGTGCAAGTCATCTAAGCACTAGCAAGATTACACAAGACAATTTCCAGGAGAAGTAAAAGTCTCACCCGACAAACAATTCCCAACTTCTGTAATTTGTGAACTGCATCCTCTACATCAAAGTTACAGCTCTGATCAAACCGTTCTTTGAGTAGTTCCTCACACCGAAGATCCAGCTCCTGTTTCACATTTTAATCAACTACTAACTCAGACATGTTGAAAACATATCCACCAACAAGAGGGGAAGGGCGAACAGCAGATGATATAACATATCATACCTTCATTGCGGCTTTTCCCTGAGTCATCAACATAAAGAACGAAATGATTACCTCTTTAACCTGCATAGAAAAATGCTGTAAGCATTAATTTCGTGGATACATTACAGCTAACATATGACCATACACTTCATCAAAAATAATCATTAGTGGCTATCAGGATGGGATAAAAGTTAAGAAGGGCACTGTCAAATAGCTTTAAAGGATTCTTCTCTGCCCTGCAACTTACTTCTTGTTGAATTACATCATCACACAAGTGAAGAAGTGTTCCCTTTCCACTATCTAGTTGTTTGTCATACATGGATTGTGTGATTAAATTCTGATATGTAGCCAAATTTTCCTGAAACCTGGTGGAAGCAGAATAGGCAAATAAGTAACTTGACTCCAAATCATGTATTAAATTGTACGCAAAACTGAGGCTCCTAATTATTATCCATATATATAGCCCATCCAATGCAGTAGAAGAAGGAACTCATCGAAATTCAATCAGGGCATTAGTAAGTCCACCAGTAAAAAGGAGAAAAAAAGGTAAGAAAGGAATATGGTTAGGCAGCAAAATGAGAGCAAGGGAAGAACTAACGTGAAGTATGTCTTAGCAAAGTAACCAATCACTGTGGAAAGGATTGCAATGAGAACCCAAAGATCAGTTTCAGTAAATTTAATGGAACTAATTACAGCAACCTGTTAAGAAAGACATGATAATTAGTTATTTCAGTAATATGGGGGAGTGAGCGGAGATATGAGAAACAGAAACCTAATAGGTGTACTGACCAGTCCAACTACAGCGGATCCAAGGAACTTGACCCAGTCCGTTGGAGTTAATCCGGGATTTTGCTTTTCCGGCTGTTAAAGATTAAAAACAGAAAAGAAGTTCATGTATCAGTCAATACACAGTTACAGATTTACGAGAAAGAAGAGTCCACAAAATAGTAACAAAATAGATGAGAAAGAAGCCTACATATATAACTCACCAAAACTATTTCCAGATCAGCCATTGGAATATTTTTAAAATGTTTCACATATATTGTTCGATCTGGGTCATCTTCATCTTTGCTTGCTGGCCTGCAGATTGATCATTCTTCTTAGATGTCAACTAAGCATTTTTCACAGTTATTTCACAACAGTCTCAATGTGCTTCAATTCTTGGTCAAAAGGTTCATTCCTTTCCTCATCAAGAAACAAAAAGACCATAAGAACCTCTTTTATTCAAGGCTTAGCATCACCGTATTCAACTTTAACATAACAGTTACAACCAGAAATATTGGATTGCATCTCATTATTATAACTTTCTGAAAGTTATAAAAGAAAGCATACCTGTAAACAACAATTATCCTATCAAAGGTCGGCTCCTGGATTGTGATCTTGCTCAGAAAATCACCAAAACTGGGAACAAAGAAATAGAAAGTAGTTGACCATCAATAACAACAGAAATTCAGGAAGAAATTCAATATAGACAAAGGCTCATTTTTTGCTTCTCCATGTGCATTAACATTTATGCAAACAATGTTTTTGGCCTGGTCATGGACAAGCAAAAGGAAGCAAAATTCTGAACCCTTTTTTATTAAAGAATGAAAACATAAGGTTTCCGGATGTGAAAAACAGATAAGACAATTTTTAAACCACTTGGAGTGGCATACAGTATACTCAATTATGGAGATGCATGCAGCATACGACCTTAGTTCCATATTTTCAAGACGGATCCGCTCAACGTATAAATCATCTGGATCAACAGATACAAATTGATCATCCTTCTTTAGTTGCCTTTTACGTTGGCCAAAAAATTCCTCCAGCCTGCAAGCACATAACATAGAAAGGATTAAAGGAAAAGAATAGCAAAAGGCAAATATGAGAAAAAAGAACCTATTAAGAATAGCAATGATGGACTTGACAGCATAAATTCTAAAGGTGATCTCCAGAAAAAAAGAAATGTGTACCCAGTTCGTTTCAAAAGATAAGACCAAAAGCGTGCAATGAGTATGTCCACCTTCTCCAGGAAAAAGAAATCAGTGGTCTCATCAATTCCAATGCCCCGTCTGAAGATAACGTACTATCAGCAAAAACATGCTAAAACTTAGCTTTCTTCAAAGACGAAAGTCAAAACCAAGCTATTTCTTTTCATCATATATTTATAAAAGGAATTTTTAATGACTTGCAAACTTTATCACTGAATTTAGAGGAATACCTTATCACAAAAGTCTGGAAGATTTTCATGGGGATTTTGATCAAAATACTTCCTCAATAGCTTTTTGTCAAGCTACATTCAGAAAAAGCGTAACTATGTAATCATCAAATTTTGAAAAGCACATGAATGCATCCAAAGATATGTGTCCGGAGAATTGTCAATGAAGAACGCTGAGTTACATTCATCACTGTAAAATGAAATAATTTCCTACATCTTTGTGATCAAATACCTTAGATTCGTCAACAGTGATGGGAAAATGAACAAGATACTGTCCTGAAAGCGCAATATCAATCTCTTTGTTATTTACTACTTTGAAGTTGCTCTTGTCCATCACCTGCAAAGTGGTGAGAGATTCTGAAATATTTTACAGAATGGAAAAATTATGTTGTCATACGCATATCTACATGTAAGTGCTAGGATTAATGGAATATCTTTTGTTTCATTGAAGTATATGTTCTCTGGAAGCCCCACTTCCTCCATCACAAATTTGACCTTAAACCTACCATTTTCTGATCATAAATCAATCTCTCTTGATGTTCACACATTACCCAACTTAAATCCCCACTTCATGGATGCTATCCTCCACATATAATAGCCATTCTGCTTCATTACCGAAACAAATACAAGGAAAAATAAATTATTTCTACGAGAAACCTTACTTCGAAGCATCTTCATCGATCTCCATACAATGATAATTAAGTTTGTCTCTGCAACTATGGAACCAACCCTTGACAGATCATACTCATCATTCTACCGAAGAGTAAAAGGGGCAGATCTCCTGGTTGGTAGGCACATGACTTTCTATATATCTTTTAATGAAGATATAATCACCTAAACTCCCATATGATCTTCAAAGCCTTTAATTTAAAATTCTCAAAATTAATCTTGCTGAAAGATTGATTGCTTTCATCAGATGAAGTTACAGAGAGAATGACAAGATTGGCACTGGTATCTTTCAAAATCATTTAAAATGATAAAAATACATACTGAAGCAGCTTAATAGCCATAATACCCGAAATAAGTGTTTTAGGAATTCCATTTCAACTCCATCTGCATCTTCTTTACTTATACGATGCTGCTTCAGATTATCAATTCCAGTTACAGGGTCAAAGAACGCATACATTAGCTGCAAATTAACAGTAGAAACAACAGATTTAAGAAAAGAACATGCATACCATAAATGACTACGATAACTGTAGAGAAAAGGAGACTACCATCAAATCTTCAAAGTGTACAGTATACCAGGCTCGAATTGTATACTCAACTCGCTTACAAAGCTTTGTAAACTCCTCCCTATCACCAGGATTTTCTAGAAAACCACGCACATAAATAATATAACTATAAATATAAAAATAAAATGGTACGTAGTCTTAACGCATGCTCTAAAATCACTTAGAAAATTGCATTCCATCATTAAAATTTTAAGGAAATAAATAATTTATTGATTAGAAATCATCAACTGCAAAGTTTTTGAAACTACACAATCATTTACTAAGTATTTAGTGTTAAACACACTATAACTATCCATATAAAAAAATGAAACTGAAAATATTAGAATGTAAAAGAGAGCAGTGTAGTGCATCACCGAGGAGGGCGCAGAGAGTGGCAACAATCTCGGCTTTGAGAACAGGGATGACAGCTTCACGTTCCAATCTAATGACTTCATTCTTCTTTTTAGTTTTGGTAATCTTGGTCATGGCACTTGTGTTGTGTTGTGTTGGGTTTGTGTTGAGGAAAAAAAAAAAAAAGTTGAAAGTAACGAAAGAAGGGGTGTTATAAATAGATTGTGTGCGAGGCAGCAGCGGTTGCTTGCTTTGACTGTAACTTCTCCCTCCCTCTTCTTCGCTTGGGAGGGAAATTTTCTTCACCATAAGAAGCCATTTTCTTCGTTCGTTTAGGCATCTGTGTATCTGTAACTGTGCCTTCTCCCACACGTCACTCTCCCCATTCTTCCATTAAAATTATTGCCATTGATTTCACAATGAGTACTATGTATGTATGCAATCCAAAACACACACACACACACACATATATACATATATTTATTTATTTATTTATTTTACAAATTCTTAAATTAATAAAGAAAATGCAAAAAGTAGTAAATGAAGGTTACACATAACTTGATACCTTGTTCAACAATTCAAAATTTTTACGCCTAAGAATGGACTATCTATTTGCATTTTTCCCAATTAAAAAAGCAAGCCAATTAGTAGATATTCAAAATCATCACTTTGTGATTATGGATGGATTCTTCGGGTTCTAAATTTCTCATCTCTCTTTCTTTTATAATACAAAGGAAAAAGTTCGTCCAAACTTGAATCTTATGAAGTGTTGGTCCACCTGCAATATTTGCTTTATCAAATTCAAAAAAGAAAAAGGGTTAACATAGGTAGATTGTGGAACCATATAGAACTGGTTCTTTAAATCCCTTTATTAAGCCTTCAAGAAAAAAGAAACATTTTATCATTGTTTATCAAAATAGACATGATAATAGAACAACAAATACAAACAAGATTTCCCACCTATGACATTCATCATAGAATCTAACTCCTGCCAACATCTCCAAATTACATTATAAGAATGAAAAAATAAAAGAAAATTACATGTATTAACAATACAAGCAGAAACTCCGCGCCATCAACAAAACAGAGTGAACTCTCCGATCCAAAACATGCTTGTGGTCCTTGAAGAGAACTATCACCTGCAAATTAACTCTTACGGCTATGGGGAAGATTGAGTTCAGTTACCCATGGCTGGCATCAAGTTGAAGTTGTGCTTGCACCCATTTTTGCCTTAAGGACAATCTCCTCAGTTGTGGTGCCAATGATCTCGTTAGCACGTTTTAACCCAACACAGTAATACCGACCAATAGAATCCTAGATTCAAGGATTATGATCTAGTTAGCGCAAGACCAAACATAAATAGTTGCAGAACGGGCAAGAAAATTTATGCTTAGGCATTCAATAATCAACTATTAAAATTCTCCATTTGCCACCCACTACATGCTGACATAATTCTTTAGGTATAAGTTCTACAAAATTTAAATTCCCATCGCCATTCTACTAACTGCCTCGACAAGAATTAATGAAATCATAAAATTGCAAGATTTTATATATAATAATTTTTTGGACTAAGTGTTACTATATTTTCAGACCCATTAGCAAACATAGAAATTTGCAATTATTAGTCCTTGGCTTGAGTGCTTAAAAGTTCACATTAGTAAATTATTACAAGCCCATGGGTAAAACTCATCCTTAAAACCAGTTTGGAAGGGGAGGGTACTCATAGGCTTAAAAGCCACTAACTAATCTCATACTTAGTCAATGTGGGATTGTAACATAACAACATGCCCAACACCAACGTCTATAACGGCCCACTCTAGATGGCCCACTATCTGGCCTTTCCAAGCCGCCCCTTCCCCAGCATGGGCCTCGCATAAGCTAACTCTGATACCAAATTGTTACAAACCCATAAGTAGAACTCACCCTTAAAATCGGCTTGTAAGGGGAGGGTGCTCATAAGCTTATAAGCCACCAACTAATCCCGTTCTTAGTCGATATAGGATCCTAATAACACCATCAACTAATCACATACTTAGTTGATGTGGGATCATAACATGAAATACTCTCCATGACAATATAAAGAAGAGAATGGTGAGAGTCTTACCCGAGAAACAATGCCCAACTTTTCTAACTTTTGAACTGCATCATCCACATCAAAATTACAGTTTTCACCAAACTCTTCTTTAATTAGTTCCTCACACCGCACATCCAGATCCTATTTGAACAAAGTTTTACATCAGAAATGTACAAAGGAGATAGATTAAATATCTAGCAATGACCAGGAGGAAAAAAGAAGGGACGGGTGAACCAAAATTGATGCATACAGCATACCTGCATTGTGGCTTTGCCCTGTTCCATCAGTATAAAAAATGAAATGATCACCTCTTTGACCTGCACAGAATAATTTGCAGTAAGCCTTTGGCGGAATGCAATTTGTCATAAGGTGATCGAATTCATGCCTATCTTTTAAAATTTAACTGAATAAGTTGATAAGAAATAATTCTTGTTCAAAAGAAACTTTTTCCTTTGATAAAATTGAAGTGTGAAATTGATCGAAATATCAAATAGTTCTATCAAAAAGATATACTAAATAGTTTTTAAAACAAAACAAAACAAAATATCAGCATTCAAATTATTTTAGCAACTAGACTGTGAGAAACATTGGTTTTTAACAGCTTATTGACAAGTAAATATGAATGGGATTTTCTTCATATTCTCGGACTTCTTTTGTCAAAAACTCATTGCAAACATGATAAAGCCAATGAATAAAGAACTCCCATACGGTGATTAAATAACCTATACAGTTTCGCAATAAAAACCACACTGTACAGTTTCACAATAAAAGCCATTAATTGGCTATCAAGAAAAGATTACTGAGGACATTTTTAATATAAGGAATTCATCCAGAATGAAGCTTACTTCTTGTTGAATCACATCATCACACAAGTGAAGAAGAGTACCCTTTCCACTATCCAGTTGTTTGTCATACATGGACTGAGTGATTAAATTCTGATAAACAGCCAAGTTTTGCTGAAACCTGCCAGCCATAGAAGAAACAATAGCCAAATTGATTAAGTGATATTTAGATCAAGAAAGAAAGAAACCATTCTATATATAGCCACCCAATGCAGCGAAAAAGTTACACTTGTCAACATTCAATCAGAGGCAGTGCAAATGCACTGTCAATAAGTACTACCAAGAATTTTGCATAGAATTTCATTGCCTTAAGATAACCAATGGATACATTAATGTAAAAGTATGATTTCTTTTTTCCAAATAGGTGATTAGGTAAACTTCTCATGATAATTTTTATGGGATGCATGCAGTATGCATATTTGTTAAATGAATAACATATATCAATAAACCCAAAAACAAAAGGCATTGAGCCTGGATGTCAACTAAGGGGTGGGGTATGTTATGGATAACATACGTGAAGTATGTTTTAGCACAATAACCAATCACCGTAGAAAGAATTGCAAAAATGACCCAAAGATCCCGTTCACCCATTTGGAGAGAACTAAACACAGCAACCTGTTCAGAAAGAAAACAGTATGTTTTTCAATTAGATAGTGTGAGAGAGCGAAAATATGGGTATGGTCACTGAGAAACTAATTGCCAAACCGACCAGTCCAACCACAGCTGAGATAATGAACTTGACCCAGTCTGTTGGAGTTAATCCTGGATTTCTCTTTTCAGGCTGTAGAAAAAATAAAATAAAAAATCCCACAAGTCACAGGTTTTTTATTGAATTGAGAAAAGGAAATGGCGAAAAGAGTCATAAACCAATTAGAAAGTAAAGCCTCGAGAAAGAGAGAGAGCCAAGCTAAAATAACTTACAAGAACTATCTCCATATCAGCCATTGGAATATTTTTAAAATGTTTCACATATATTCCTCGTTCTGTTTTTTCTTTAGTACTTGCTCGCCTGCAGAATGGTCATTATCCTTAGATGTCAATATGCATTTTCGTAGTTGTTCCAAAACTAGTTTTAAACACCATCAATTAGAAAAACAGCTAACATACTATTCCGAAACAACATCGCCTCACCACCCAAAAAGAAAATGAATTGTATGTCAATACAATGATGTTCTGAAAGGTGATAATAGAAGAATAAAATTAAACAAGGGAAAAGGAAAGCACCTATAAACAACAATCATCCTATCAAATGTCGGCTCTTGGATCGTGACCTTGCTCAGCAAATTGCGGACACTGTGGGACATAATAAAAAGGTCATTAACTCTGATAATCATTAGAAATTCAGGACAAGGAACTAATTTTCCAGAAGTAAATTGTTTGCATCTCCATTTCTGTTAATAGTCACAATAACAAAACTTGGCTGCAAGCCAAGAAAGAGATGACTAGAAGATACAGGCTCTAACTTCTTTTTTCAATCAAAAAGATGTTAAAACCTTGTTCCTGGGTTATTGAAACAAACACTCATAATTGCCCAGTTCCTCTAACATCATTCAACTGACTCATGAAAACCAAATGAGGATTTTCTTTTTCATTCTTCTCTCTCTTTTTTCCCCTTCTAGGTGGGGGAAGGGATTACAAGATAGATGTAAGTTATTCACATCAACCAAAATCCAATTATGGAACCCAAGAATTGGAGAGGAAGAATGATAATTGTCATATAAATGATTAAAAAATCATAAATAATTTAGGTGTTATGCGAAAGTGAATTCAGAATTTCAAAAAGTCAAGGATTTCTATATTAACAGGATAAATGCAGATGCCATTAACTTAAAAGAAAGTAGAAAATTCAGGATTTTGACAAGAAGTCCTTGCAAGGAAAAAGCATCTGCCAAACCAATTGGCATGTAAATGCAATTTACCTAAGAAACGTTAGTACATAAATCTGTTGCTACAATAACACTGTCCCATTGTAACTGCAATATTGAGATAAAACATACAACCTTAATTCCATATTTTCAAGACGATGCCGTTCAACATACAGATCATCTTGATCTGCTTCAGAACTAATTTCATCATCCTTTTTTGGGTCCTTTTTCTGTCGACTACTTGACCTCCTGGACAAAAGTTTTTCTAGCCTGCAAGAACATAAAGATTAAAAGAATATGATAAAGTAGGTAATTCCAATGCTAGGCTATCTTTTTTTACCAGGTAAGTTAACAGTTCTAGAAACGTGAACATTAATACAAGTCACTAAGTGTTAGTTTGTTTCCAAAAAACTTTTTCGTTTTACACAATTTCCAATACATCCTAAATTTCAAATATCATTTTCATAATTCATTACCAAACACATTATTTGCTTGAAACATCAAAGTTCTCCATTCCTGTTTCAAATTGTTTTGGAAACAAAAACACAAAATTCATAGCTAAAAACAATCTAATGCACTTGACTGCATAACAAACAGATTGCTACTCAAAAATTGTATCCCAGCAATACCCATTGATTAGAAAAAGTTGGGAGTCTAGAAGGGATATGTACCTTGTTCGTCTCAAAAGAAATGACCAAAAACGTGCAATGAGCATGTCCACTTTCTCCATGAAAAAGTAATCACTTGTCTTATCCAGTCCAATACCACGTCGGAATATAACATACTATAAAGAAAAAATATTACTGATTAGCTTTCTTCAGAAAACCATTCATAAGACCGAAGTACAAACCAAGTTAGACTATTTCTAAGCATAAATTTCAAGGATTTTACTAGAATAAATCCCCAAAAAGTAAGGATCTCCGGGACAATTATTCCATTTGCGGTTCACAGGTGGGGTGCAGGCATCTTGTCAGGAAAAATAACAAATTCCTAATACTAATTTTTGCGCTTGAATTAGAGCTAACATAAAGAAATAGATATTTCCAACAAAAAGTAAACACCTCCACAGTCAGTCTCACTCACAAGAGGAAAAATTTCCTACAGCTGAAAATTTTAATCTAAATTCAAAGGAATACCTTATCACAAAATTCTGGAAGGTTGTCATGGGGATGCTCTTCAAAATACCTCTTCAAAAGTTTCTTGTCAAGCTACATTCACCAGAAAGTTAACAATGGGATCATCAAAATTCAAAAGGAAAATGAAAGCATCCTCAGATATTTGCACATCCAGGGACTTGAAAAAGGTGCATGCTTATGTACATGCATCACCACAAAATGAGAATATGTCCTACAACTACATATCTGTGATTGCAAACCTTAGATTCATCAACGCTAATGGGGAGATTTAAAAGATACTGCCCCGAAAGTGCAACATCAATCTCATCATCAGTTGTTATTTTGAAATTGCTCTTATCCATCACCTGCAAGTAAAAAACAGAATTTCAAAAATACAATCGAGTGGCATATTGATAGTTTGATGAGGATACAATATTTACATACTGTAATGCCTAGTAAGAGAATTTTTTAATGTTATTGTGAAACTTCAGTTTTTTAAGTCTTTTTTATTGGTAGCGATCTTGTGCATACTGTAGTGCAATTTCCTGCAGCCGGGCCCTTTACAGTTGATAACCGATTACCCTATTAACCATAACTTCTCAACCCATAAACACAGTCCTACAGGCAAAATAGTCATTCTCCTTCATTTCCAACCAACCAAAAAAAAAAAAAAAAACACAAAAGAACCAATTTAAACCTTATTCCCACCAGAAACGCAAATTTCATCATGATCTCCATAAGCCCCAGAAAAGAACTACATTTTTGTCTAAATCTGTGGAACTGAACTTCAACAGATATTAGCCATAGTTATACTCTATCTCAAGGGTAAACTAATAACTATAATACCTGAAATAAGTACGTTAGGAAATTTTGTTCAAGTACATCAATTTCTGAAGGAGACAAGTTCTGCTGCTCCAATTTCTGAGCCCCAGTTACGGGATCAAAGAGGGAGTACAGTTGCTGCAAACAACCTTAATAGTTACAACCAAAGGCCAAAAAAAAAAAATTGCCATAACATAAAAATAGTTTAGAAACCGAAGGGTACCATCAAATCCTCAAATTGTAGAAGATACCATGCTCGAATTGTATACTCTACTCTCTTGCAAAGCTTCAGAAACTCACTCCGGTCAGTACTATGCTCTGCATAACATTCAAAAAACAATTTCCAAATTAAGGGAACAACATTTATGAATATACCAAGTAAATAAACAACTTCATCATTATCCACATGAATACATTATTGAAAAAGAAGGACAATGCTAATTGCCTGCATAAAAATGTAAACTCCCTATGAACCAGAACGGCCACCAAAGGTAAACCCTCGATATTCATTTTCGTTGCTGAAGTTAACTTCATAGAAGACGGGTCATTTGCATTTATTTGGTCAAGTTCGACAAATTTTCAAGGTTACTGCTTGGTGGGTCTGAGGATCTCCTAACTATTTTGTCATCCCAATAAATTCCCACAAAGATGGAGATAAAAAAATGCAAACGGGAAAAATAAGAGACAGAAAAGGGAAGGTTTAGCAAGGTCAAAAGAAGCATTAAATTGTAAAATTTACTTACCAATGAGGTTGGCGAGTTTCATAATAAGCTTAGGTTTGAGAACCGGGATAACGGATTCACGTTCCAATCGAATTACTTCTTTCTTCTTTCTCCTCTCCATCTCTGACTCTCTGTGTGTGACGCTTGGAAGAGACTTGAGTGTTGAATTACGTTATAAACTAAGAGCAAGGAGAAGAATATCTGAAAGATCAAATGAAGCGTCGTTTTTTGTTTTGGAATGATTCGATGCTTTGCCGACAAGACACCAACGTTGCCCAAAATAAACTGCAACTGACCCACTTAAGGAACCACCCGCTCTGTGTCTCAAATCTTAATTGTCTTGGCATTAATGAAATGTAAGTTGCAACTGTAAAAGCTTACCTCTTGTCTCTGTGGAGGGAAATTGTTTCACTACAACAGTAAAAGTGTGATATTATTGATTATATATTCATGTATACGATCAACTCTTTTGTAATTTAAGTTAATAAAATACTATTAAAAATATAATTATCACGTTATTTTTTTATTTTTTTAATAAATTTTTACTGACTCAATTGTAAAATTATAAGATGAATTATAGAATACGATCGATTACTTTGACGAGGATGACCCACCACATATAACCTCACATGACACTCCACTTTATTCTTTTCAGGTGTCTTACTTTAGGAACAGTGAGAGCAGCCACCAGTAGTCAGGATTATGTTGTGTTAAATACAAAGTCGCTTTAGCTAAGAAGATACAGATACTCTGCTCTTTTAATTTTGTATTTTATGATTTTGAATCCAAGTTTCTTATGATTTATTCATAATTAATACCCTTTCCAATGGTTCATCACAAATTTTTAACAAACTGTGGATTCACGTATTATGAAACCTACAATTTCCACTTGTGAAGCGTGAAGATTTCTACCTAGCAAAACAAAAGATGTTTGCTCCCCAACTGTTTGTGCAAATGCTTTTGTTTTGTCCCATTCGAAGATTTCCATTACTAAGTTTCGGCTTTTGCAAAAGAAAGTTGATTGATTGCCTCGTATCCGTTAGACCATGAGGTTCCGCTACCTCAGGCAGGGAGAAAAGCATAATAATTAAAAGCCCTGGTAATCCCGCCTCTTGCCTTTATAAATGAGTGTCCCAGCTTGTCCAAGGGGACACTCACCAACATATTTCATGAGACATTCCATGATTTTTATACATTACAATTGTGAAGTGCAATCGTTTAGCTTCACAAACACAACATCCACTCTCCACAAAAAATCACTTCTCATAAGGCTAAACCCTGTTCTGTTCAGAAGAGGAGGAAACATCGGGAAAGTCGCACCACATTTCATCTTTGGGCCCATGCCGAAGCATAATGCTGCATAAGCTCATCTGCACAGTCTAAAAAGTACACTCCGAATGTCATGTTAGAGAATCAATTTAACATAATCCATGGATTACTTAAGCTGTCTTAGCACAGAGTGATCGAGAGCTGCTTATTATAAAATAACTCGAATTTTAAAACAATGAGACATTAAAAAAAAGTTGGAGAGGGCGAGAGAGACTTGACAATTTCTAGCCTCCAAGATTATTGAAAAGGTGTTTCCTCAGTCAACAGAAGAAAAGAAAAAATCCTCACGAAAATAAACTGAAAATATATATATTTATATTTTTGGCCTACCAATTCTAAGAAACCCGAGATTTTCCCCTCCTTCCACAACTTACCTCCCAACTAGCCATCTAAAATCTAAGTTATATACATGGTGTTGAGTTGGCTCTTGTATAGGTATGTACAAAAACCTATCTCAGGTTTGTTGTATCAGCTACAGCGAATCTGCAGTAACCTCAAAATTCTCTTCTTCCAGTACATAACAGGACAGAAACTACCGTCGTGCATCTTGTATTTGGCACTCTTAGCAGTTTTCCAACCCGGTTCTCACATTTGAATCTCACCAAGAAAAAGGTAAACATGATCTTACTGATTCCACGACCTCAAGTATGGTTTCCCCATCTGGTCATGCAAAGCCTGATTCTGATGTGGCAAGTTTATCCATCCCATATCATCAGGCATCACAGAAGCAGCTGCCTCACGCCCACCCAAGTAGTCAAGCGGATGAGCTGGATGTGGTAAAGCATTACTGATACCAGGAGCACCCCCACCCACCAATCCGTAGTTCCTTGAGGGAATGAACTGCTCAGTGGAGCCTATTGGATCATAGGGACTAACTGATCGTAATTGGTTACAATTAGATAGAACACTAAATAGACTCTGGTCGGCATTGCTCCCATTCCCAATTCTCTGGTTCTGGATACTAACTCCTGAACTAGTCCAGCCACCACGAACTTGATGCTCACCAGGATACCAACTCTGACTCATTAAATCTCCACCATTTATGTGAGATTCAAGAGGCTCTGACACCCGAACAGGATTGACAGTCCAATTCTGCATGTTTCCTGGTTGCAAGGTTTCTTGCCTTGGGATCAAGTATCTGCCTCTGTCAGAATAAATATTATCTGCAATGTTTTGTTGCATGAAAATATCATTCAGCCTCTTCTGACCCTGCTCAAGTGGCAGTGATGTCTCCAGTTGCTCATGGAAGTGTCCGGGAAACTGGCCATCACCTGCCATCAACAAATTGTTTGAGGCTTGAAAATCTAGACCTGCCTGTTTCTGCTCTTGATGATATGATAGCACCCCCTGGTCCTTGAAAAGAGATTGTAGAAGCTCATTTCGGTCTTGGTTCTGATAAGAACTCAAGGAATCATCATCTGATTGTCTGTGCAACAAATCTTTCCTCATGTCTTCTTCATGCAAGTTTGACTCCAGATCAATCATATGGGCCTGCTGATCTTCATTAACTTGTGGATTCATAAGGGGCAACTCACTGGATGTAAATTCAGGGTTTGCATTAGAACCATAGTAAGAATGAGATCGGTTAATGCCCGGCCAGACATCTCCACTAGAAGAAAGAGGAACTTCCTCATCGACAGTTTCATCCACAGTGTTCATTTTCCCCAAGTGCCCAGACTCACCTGAAGAAGAATTATCTGATTTAGAGGTAACATGATTGTTGTCAGGATCAACATCCATCTGGCCAAACTCATGGCTATCACCAGGAGAAGTGATCTGCTGCGGAGACTGATCTTGTGGGGAGCCAAGAACAGACTCTTCATTGTCTTCTTCTTCATCGTCTTCCATGTTAGACTCGTGGCTTGCTGCCACATCATCCTTCTGATCCTGAGGCGAACTTTCAGGATTTACCCCCATTTCATCCTGACTAACAGGTTCCTCTTCCTCCTCATCCTGAAAACCAATCAAAAACCAAGTAACAAATAGACCCATACTGATAGTGTTTAGAAATAATCACAACCTTATATTTCACACTCAAGAGCAGCAGACATGAGAGGACAAAATCAAAGAAAGAATCCATAGCAATATTAACAACCAGAATGGCAGAAAAACCAACCTCGCCCAGAGTTGCTTTCTCTTTCATCTCTTGCCCCAAACACTGTGTGATTTCCCAAAACTGTAACCTTCTTTCCTTCCATTTGGCATAAAATGCAGGGATATCTTTAATTGCCAATTGCAACCTTCAGAAACAGAAATAAATTTCAGGAAACAGAGATCAAGAGTTCTATCCATGTACAAAAAGGTAAGGATGTTAAAAATGCAACGTTTACTTCATAACAAACTAACCAATGCTCATGCAATTTCTTCTGCTCTTCTTCCACAAATACTTCATAAGGTTGTACATGCAAACCATCAAGATTGCCTAAAACACGGTTCAGAGACCTGGACTGAATGCTTTTACCAGACTGCTTCATACTCTTAACAAGTTGATGCTGCTTCTTGCTAATCTGAGAAATACAAAAGGCACATAATCAGTAATAGCCTCCTAATAAACCATCACAATCGCATTCAATTTCCTAAACCAAAATACGGGAATTTCCAAATCTATTTATAAATGTGCAGAACAATCTACATAACTTTAGAAGTTAATCATTAAGCTTGATAAGACAGACAAGCATGCAACCCATTATGTATATTTACCCAATGTTTCCTTATAAATAAATATCAAACAGGAAATGCAAGTATAACTTGTAGCCATTAGAAGCAATGCCATAGCAAGAGGAAAGTCTCTGTAGTGAAATTATGTCCTGAGTCTCTTACATACACTAAATATATGTAATCAACCTGAGTGTTAATGAAGATCAAATATGGTTTATGAATTAAGCCATCTATTAGAAAAGTTTAGGCTACATAATGACAAGACTGCATAAAGCAGTTTTATTCAATTATATCTCATCTGGCTGCTAGCCATTGGGCATCTGCCATGCCAGGAGAATAGGACCACTTTGAAAAGGAGCTCCAATCACAAGCGTGCTTGTGATAACTAATTTGACAATTCATTTGAAATTTTTCAAAGGCAAAGAACTAGTGTTTGTTTACCTCCTAACTGGGTGTAATGAACAGAAGGGAAAGCATTAATCATCTACTTCTTTATTGCTACTTTATTCTAAGATTGCGGTAAAACTTACAAGGCAGTGAAACCTTTTTAAATTATTCTGACATCTATTGTCTCAGAAAATCTTCATGCCTTTAAACATTCCATGGAACTGTATTGATTTTCAAGTCATTTCACGCTAGCACGCGGAGTATTAGAACATTTTAGATGAGACTGTCAAGGAAAGGGCAAAATTAATGTGGGATAGATCATGTTTTATTGTGTAACTTTGGAATTCAGTTACCATTGAATTTCATATGCATTAGTAAACTTTCGTTTTCCTCATTAATGAGTTTTTCTGATAATTTTGACTCTGATCATAGGCGGATTGCTGGTTCACCTTACCCTGTAAACATTTTATATTTAGTTTGACAAAATTGTTTGTTTCCTATCCAGCAAATAAAATAAAACGTTACTCATTAAACAATGGGAAAGGATCAATTTTTAATGATGCAGTCACTGACCACGTTACCAAGAAGCACCTCCAAGGTTTTCATACCATTTGTCAAAATTTTATGTGCAATTAAAACTTGAGGAAGAAATAGACATCTAACCTTGAAATATGACATATATTTGGCACCATCACTGTGGCGGATATTGCGCTGGTTTAGCTTGTCCCCTTTCTTGGATTTTAATCCCACATTCGGCATATCATCTGAAGTGGTTAATTGATTTCTAGATTTATCCTTCAAACCTTTCTCATAGACCCTGACACAAACAGCAAGATATAAGAGTAATTCACAATTGAGGAGATAAATAAAGAAAATTCTTGGAAAAACAACAAAAGCCACAACAAATACATAATGTAGCCAAGAAAAACAAGAAATGAAAAGTTTCAAGCCCATAATCCCCCGGAATATAAGCATGTATATGTATACGTATATGCATAGATGCATGTGCGAGTACGTGTTTTTGTGTGTGTGTGTGTGTGAACCTAGATAGCAACCAATGCCTCTTTTTTTTCTCTCTCTCTCTCTTGAACAAGAAACGGGACATAAAGCAAATACACTGACAAGGCCAAAGAAATTTCATATCGGAGAAGCAAAGTAAGAAACTATGGCTAATTATAACAGAAGCCGGAATTTAATATAAAAATAAAATAAAATAAAAATGGGAAAATACAAAGTGAAATCTCGTTTCCCTTTTAAAAAGGTGTACCAAAAGAATTTTCCCTTCACTTTGGTCTTTGCCTCACTGTTTGCATTAGAGAAATACTGAGCCATCCTTTGGCTATAACACATATAAAAAACTAGTACAGAATTTACTCACTTTAAAGCAAGAAAACCAAGTATTTGCAATCACAGTTAACTGAAATTCTTTTTATAGAGCAAATTTCTTCTGTAGATAATATTGAAACTTGGATCTAGCTGAACCCCACCTTCTTATTTTGCATTCATTGAAACCACAGAGTAATCCCAATTTAAATAAGAAATATGCATAACACTTTCCAAAAAATAAAAAATAAGAATAAAAGAATTAAGGACAGAGACAGGAGAACAAATAAAGCCTACATTGGCTGTACTTTTACGATAACTCAAGAATACTACAACATTCAAAGAACAGCAGAATAACCATCCTCCGATTCCCAACCAAGACATGCATGCATGCAAACTTGTACAACTTTACTCTTGCAACAAAAGAGGGATTAAGAAATAGAGAGCATTATCTAGAATATCAGTCTTAGAAATATTGGGGATATGAGTTCCTTGTTGAAAGCTTGATTACCTTTTTTGAAGTTCCCCACCCTTCATCACTGAAGAGTTCTGATTGTCACTACTACATGCCCTCTCATCAGCAACCCAAGAACAAGATTCAGATGTTGCAGTAACATCCTGCTCAAGATCGTGGAGTCTAGATTCACTAGCATTTAAGAAATTTTTGTTCTCTGAACGCCTTCTTGACCTAAAACATAAATTTTGTAAACATAAATGAGATTCAACATTATGATGGAAAGAAGAGAATAGGCAGAAAAGAAAAAAAAAAAAAGGACATCTTATCAACAATATTAGCATCCAAAGAATATTCATTCCAATAAAATCATAACTATAACATTAACAGCAAGGTTCATCAGCAATCATTTGTAGTTGAACAATTAGCATATAATAATCACAAAGTTGTCCACTTGACCAAAATGAGAACTATATTTTCTTACAATAAGAATGGATTTCTTCTAAAGCTGGCTATTGAAAATGGTGGAAAATGTCATAGAAAGACTTGACCACTGTACCGGAATAAGGTGCTTATTGTAGTAAGTAAAAAGCATTTAATTTAATCACTTCATAGATGTTAGAAGCATTTGCAGCTTCATTTTCAAAACATCTACCAAGAAAAATTATGAAAGCATGACTAGAGCATCACCTGTCACCAGTCAAGCAAACTAAACATAATTTTATAACAAAAGAGCTCCTTAGTTTAGTTTTAACAGTCTTCAAGAAGAGACGTACTGAAAAAAGTAAGTCCAATTTCATAAAGCACCAAAACAATGGGATATCAGAAAATTTATCATTTATAAACATCAAACTTGACAAAGAAGGTAGCTTCACAAATAAATCTTGATTTTTATCTCCCTTTAGTTGCATGTTACGACACATCAGATTGTAAAATAATGAAAATATCTCTTGGAAGACATAGGACATTTTATGAAAACATCCTAACATACTGATGAGTATGTTGAGTATACTACATGTGGAAATTTCTTCCTCCACAGAACTTAATAATTGGTAAGAAAAAATTGAGACACGCAGTATCAACCTCCAAATCTTTGGCAAAATTTCCTTTTCCGGGTCTTTGCAGCTTTCCCATCCGTCCTTCAACTTCCGCAAATACTCTATAATGCTGCCAAACGAAGGAAAAAGCAGAATTACATAATTTTAGGTCAAATGTACCTTTTTTCTTTATAAGAACAAAATATTTGCGTTAAATACAGTGAAAAGAGTGGAACAGATGTCTACGTATCAAGAAAATGCCTTAATAAGACAAAATCTACACAAAAGCAGCATAATAAGAGTTGGAAAAAAAAAAAAAAACTTGCTATGATTCACATACTCATTGTGATATTTCTGCAACTCCAAGTAGTATGCTTTCTTTTCAGCCTTCAAACATTGCTCCTGATGAAGAACTGCATCAGGATGAAGATTACCTGAACAAAGTGAATCACCCCTGGAAGCATACGTTCAATTATATTAATAAATTCCAATCTTTTCATTCTATTTCATGAGAGTTACAAAAGCAGTAATAATAAAGCCGCAGCTATACGACATTAATGAGTATGAAATGAAAGCAGGTCAGGCAAAGGCAATAGATGGTACCAAAACTGTAGAAGACGACCAGTGAAATATATAGGAAGAAGATAAAACATCTTACATGCCTAAAATATAAAGTTTGACATAGAGAACAAACAGAATATTTATTTCAAAAGAAAACTTTTTTGTGTTTTATGAATAGAGGCATAAGAAGAAATTTTGAAAACACTGATTTTGTAAACATGATTATCCATCCCCATATCTGTATGCAAGTTTAGTACAACTAAGTATTTTAACACATGCTGCAAGTGTCTTCATCCATATTTATATCTGTGTTTGCGCATCCTTGTTTATACAGTACTTGCCATTTAAGAAAAGGATTCCCAAAGTGGAAATTATCCCCAGAAAGTAATGCTTCAACAACTTCCCCCGCATTTTGTCCACTTGGAAGAAACTGCATAAGAAAGTGTCTCTCATCTTCAGAGAGCTGAGTCTGCCAAGCCTGTAACAAGTTCGACATAAATGCACAAAAAAAACTTGAGCTTAGAAGGAAATTGTCTACAGCAAAAAGAGCAACCAATAATGACTACAAAGATTTATGGTTACCTCATAAGAAAGAACCTCAACCAAATTCTCCAACTGAAAAGCTCCATGAGGAAGAGAAATAACATCCGCCAAAACACTGTGGGAGCCCGGAACAGAATCAACAAATGGCCTTAAATTCCTCCGACTTATTGCAATCTGTTCCCTTCTGGCAACAACCTTTTTCTGGTTTCCATCCCACTCCAGAGAAATATGTGATTTTGAACTTAAACCATGCTTTGGTGACTCCCATTTCCTCTTCTTCATTCTATATTGCTTCAAGGAGTTGTAACCTGCAGCACTGGCACCATTTACTCTCTTTCTCCGCTGATCAGCCGCCATTGCCACTCAAAATGTCAAAAAATAATCTAGCTCAAATTTACACCTAACACACCCCCTCCATCTGCAGACCAAAAACTACCATTCAAGAACTACACAAAATAATCCAACATCTAGTAGTAGTAATTCGAAAAGTAAACTCGAGAAACCAGTGACTATTTTAAGATTACAAACTAAAGTCCAAGCCAACATTTAATTATTAAAAAAATGCATAGAAAAATAAATAAATAGATTTTTTATTAAAAAAATATTTATTTATCTACCAATGCAACGAACACACAAAAAACAAACCCAATGGAAATAAAACATCTGATAAACCACTCCACAAAACACACCCAAAAATCAACAACCCCAAATTAACAAGTAAATAAGCAGCAAGAAAATTAAACCTAAACAACACATTAAAAATACCTAATTCAGAATCCGAAACAACAAAAGAAAGCGAAAAGAAAAAGAAAAACCTAAAATATCGAAAGAAAGCCGGAAAAAAAAAGTAGAAATACCTGAAAATTACTGAATGTTGGAGCAGTGAAAACCTAGCAAAGGCTATTAAATTAAAACTTAAATTTCAAATTAATGCGTTTAACGCCGAGGCGATAGAGCCGGGAGTCGCGAGAGAATAGCAAGGGTTTGGAGTTAACTAATTAGGTTTTTTTATTTTTTTATTTAATTTGTGTTGTGTGTTTTTTTATGGCGAGTGAGAGATAAAGAAGAGAAAAAAGGAAAAGAGAGATAGGGGGGAGTTGGATGGGCGATTGGGATGAGACGAAATACTATGATGATTAGAGAAGAGAGAGATCAGACGAGTGAGGTTTCTCGCAACCGTTATGGTGGACATTGAATCGTTCATTCGCGCGCTAGGGCGCGGCTTGGCTCCACCCATGGCCGAGCCATGGGTTCGCTCTTTCTTTGTTTTATTCGCGTCGGTGCCTCGACTTTTTTTATTTATTTTTTTTTTTTATGGTAAGGTATGTTGATTGGTTCAGTACTTGATATGGAAAAAAAATGAAATATCGAAGCAAGATTTGACGTTGATATTTGATTGGCCACATAAATTATTATTCTCTCCCTGCCTTTCATTTTTTTAATTTGTTTCGTATCCGCGATAAATTTAATTAGTTAATTAATAAACGTCGTATTAAATTATCTTTTTTTAATTTTATCCACTATTATGAATACTTTTAAATAAATATTTTAGAAAGTAAGATAAATATTGTCCAAAATTATATCATATTTTATTTATGCATTATATTAGTATACATAATAAGAGATGTTAGATCTACATTTAATGAAGGCGTCTAATGGAAGTCTTTGATTTATTTATACAATAAAAGAGTAATTACTCATCTAATAAAATTACGACATGTTTTATTATACATAATCAGTTATATGGATTATATATATAATTATTTAAAATATTTCAAGTTTTAAATTATTTTAATAAGAATATAAAAATTTGGAAACAAAAAAGTTGATTGTGGTAAGGGTTGTTTAAACATCACGTGTGATTGACTTAAATTTGGATTTATACGGTAATTTAAGCAAAATTGGTTGAACACAAGTTTTTAAAATCCACCTCAATTCATATAGTTGTCTAATGTATGAAATCAATTTATTATACGTTTATCAAAGTCGTTAAATTTTAAGAACAAATAATACATACGTACATACGTACATACATACATATGTGTGTGTATATATATATATGTATGTATGTATGTATGTATGTATGTGTTATTTAAGTTAAATAGGATAGTCCAGCTAGTTAAAGGGTATAGAATTTGATGTATTCAGTTACATGGAAATCTCAAGTTTGTGCATTTTTTATGAAAAATTGGCCTGTTTCGATGTAGGAGCTTGGGTTATAACAATAATAATAATAATAAATTTTGAAAAAGAATAATTGATTAAATTTGAAATTCGAGTCGATTCAATTTAATTTGATAATTTATGACTAAACCCCGAAGAAAGAAAAAAAGTGAAACGATGTAAACTTGATTGATTTGTAATAGATATTTTAACCGAACCAAAATTTGGTTTGATTCATTGTGTTTTTTTTTTTTTTGGGCTTTGAGGTTTTTGAATACTCCTACTTAAAAAGGAGAACTTTACTTCTACTACAAGTATCACGACAGTTGTAGCCTCAAGTATCTGGAAAATAATATTTAATTAATATAAACTAATCGATGAATGATGATATGATTATCTCATTGTTTTTTAAAAATTATCACCTTTGGATTGAAAAGCGTACATTAATGATTGTCTAATAATAAAAACTTTAGTTCCGAGTTATCGCAGAAGGGACAAATTTTTATTTTATATATTTATTTATAAATAAAGCGCACCTTCGGCATGTAAAATATAGAAACTTCATAAATGATGTTTTAGGCTCGGCTAGTGCGCGTGCGTGCCAAGCCATTGGAATTGCTGGCGGCTTTAGAATTGCGGACTGTGAGGGTTACATGACGAGCTCAAGTCTTTGGATCCCGTGGACTTCGACTTCTCAAAGTAAACGTTTTATCCTTTCCCTATTTTCATTGTCTTTCCTAACGTCTCCTTTTCTTTATTATTATTTTCACTCTTCTTTACTTTATGCCCAAGCATAGTGTACTCCCTCTCCCTCAACCTTCAAATTGTTTATTATTTCTTGACATAAATTAGATTCACTTCAATCTTCCTTTTTTGTCACGCCCAAAAGTTACGAAAACAAACACTATTTTAATGGACAATTTGTCAAAACAACCAAATGGGGTTTTTTTTTTGTTTACTTTTAATTTTGCCCCCCTTTTTTTTTTTTACTACTACTACTATTATTTAATAGCGAAGTTAAATTTTAAGTACAAAAATATGTCTTAGATGAGGTATTTCGCGAGGTGATAAATATTTAATTCAAATGAACTATTCTCTCTTTTGATATAAACTCATTAGATCTCCATGTCTAATAAGTGGGGCACTAATTATTTTGTCACTCATCAGCTTATATCAGTATATCTTATACTTCTTTATCTAGGCAATAAAGAAAAAAAATTAGAATTTGATTAGTTTCAAAAAATGTCCTCTAGTTTTTACTATTTTAGTTATTGTAATTATTGGTTATCATTGGGTACTTTCTTTTGTTCTTTTACTGTTACTTGTCTCATAAAAGCCAATGTTAGGTTATTGTAATTATTGTAACATTGACAAATTCAAAACCCGTTTGAGACTTCACTCAAGAGAAGGCCAAGGCCCAGGCCCCGGCCCAACCCCAAAGACCCGTTTGTGAATGTTGTCGTTTTGTAGTTGCGACCACGGTGTCGTGTCGTTTTAGCTGCCGAAGACACTAATGAATCTGGGCCATTCATTCGGCTGATCATAAATGGCTTAACTCAACGGGGACCCTTGCCAGGTGCAAACCGAAATGGCAACAAAGATATTATCATCAAATCCACAGCTCCTCTGTTCCTTTTCTCTTGACTCCAAACTCAGCTTCGGAGACCTTTCACAGCAGCAGCAACCATCATGGATGAGGCAGATTCCAACCGCAGCAACAAAACGCAAAAGGCACCTGAGTGTTGGTGTGTCCGTGCAAGAGCCAGCTCATGCTCTTGTGGAAAACATCAACCATTTCCACCAAAATCCAGAGCCATTCTATTTACTAGCTGAAAGCGTGGGCTACTCTTTGGCTAGCTACTACACTTCTCTTGGTTTGTTTGTCATCTCTGTTCCTGGCCTCTGGTCTCTCATCAAACGCTCAGTTAAATCCAAGGTATGATATGCAGCAACCACTTCTAAGAAATTCAACAAGCAGGTTTCTCTATGTTGAATTTTTTATTCATCTTTAACAGTTGCAGTTTCGTTAAAAGTTAGTTACTTTTATTTTATTTGTTGCGACGCAAGAATGATCATGAAGATACGGGTGGGTGGTGTTTTTTTTCGTGTATTTTGAGTTTTTTTATTTTCAAAATTTTACAAGCATACGCCATTGGTTTTAAATTATTTTGAATTTTGAGAATGATACGTTAAAAAATTTATATGTTTTCTAAAAACAGTTTTTGGAATATATAAACAAGTGAGCCCAACTTTCTATGAGATGGGAATTCTTATTTGTTAGCGTAGCAGTCAATGTGTTACGAAGCTGAGTTGATTGTTTTGTTATCAGATAGTGCAAAAGACATTTGTAGGAGAAGGGGAAAGTAAGAAGTTACCGAGTCAGGTGGCGGGAGAGATCTTATCTTTCTTCACTCGAAATAATTTTGCGGTCACTGATAGAGGAGAGACTATAACGTAAGCCACTAGTTCCTCATCCTCTTGTATAGTTATATCCAGTGTGGCATTTCACATTTGCAATTTGAATAGAATACCACACTTATAACTTCAATCATACATGTGACATTATGATTAGAAGAGTGAATTAAAAATACTAATTAAATTCATTAAAGATAATAATGTGACAATTATTGCAATAATGTTACATGATTTTGTAAAGTTGAGATGTATAAAAAGTTTAAAACTGCAGTACTAGTTTTACAGTTTCCTGTCCAATGCTTCTCTTTAGTGAATGCCTGAATGCTATATCTAATGTGGTATAGCTATACAAATTATAATTGACATGTAGATTTTACTTTTTTTGGGAACTTGAACTTTTTAAAACATCATTTATTATTTCTTACCTTATTTAAAATTTCAAACAATTGAATTAATTTTTTTTAAATTTTTAAGAAAGTAGAATTCATATGTCAACTTCTAATGGTATAAATGTATCATGTCATTATGCTAACGTGATACAATAAACAAACGTACCTTAAGTTTTCTTCACATAGCTACTAGTCTCATAATTAATTTCAATACTTTCACTACACCTGTCCCAAATAGCCCTGGTTGGGATTGCTCAATTTTGAACATGACTGAAGGCAGAGGTCTCTTTTTTAATTTATTGATTGTTAACACAATGGTAATATGATACTTCTACTTTGATAAAGGTTTGAAGGCATGATGGTTCCAAGCCGAGGCCAAGCAGCATTACTCACATTCTGTACTTGCATCAGCTTGGCAAGCGTTGCCCTTGTGCTCACCATAACCTATCCAGATATTGGCAATAACTGGTTCTGGATCACCATTTTAAGTCCATTAGCGTAAGCTGAGGCAGTTTATTGTGTTACAATTATCTCCGCTTAAATTTGATACTATGAAGTACTAATGCTTTTCGATTGCTGTGCAGAGGAGCATATTACTGGAAACGAGCATCCAGAAAAGAGCAGATTAAGGTCAAATTGATTCTTGCAGATGATGGGAACCTATCAGAGATTGTTGTTCAAGGGGATGACCAGCAAGTAGACCAAATGAGAAAAGAGCTTCAGCTGAGTGAAAAAGGCATGGTATATGTTAAGGGCATCTTTGAGAGATAACAAAGAAATTGACAAAAAATCATCCCATTTTTTCTCTTTGGCATGGGGCTGCATCCAGACTGGAGATACAGCAAATTTGAGCAGTGAGGTTATTATGACTTGTGGTTCAGTGTCTTCTTATAAAGGAGGAGCTTACTTCACTATGATAACGCGTGCGCAGAGAATCAGGGTTCTCTCCATAGTGTATTCCCTGGAAATTTTGAGATGCCTATATGCACTAGACGGAATAAGTTTTGGGTGTTGTAAACTAAAGAGGTTGAGAATCTTATCCCTGTGCTCGTTTATGAGAATCCTTGTGCTCGTTTATGAGTAAACCTGTTACGCTTATGTTCACATGTTGAACAAAAAGGAAACTTATTTATTAAACATGTTAGTTCTTACCCGTGATCTAACATTCTAACTCATAAAAAATTGTATGAAACTAAAGATACAGAAGGCAATGATTTACAGAGCTCTTCTCTTCTAGGATGGCAACATTAGCATAAAAAGCGCACGTGACCCAGCCCGAGATGTTTCGAAGAAACCCGTTGGGAGGGACAACTTGAAAATCGGACAAAACAAAAAACAAAAAGGTAGAACAAGATATGTTGCCATACTAGCTGAGTATGCTATTCACTGCGGTGTATGACATCCCCGACATATGCGCTAACAAACGTGGATTCTGAGAGCTGAGGAGGCTCTCCTTATCGCTATAACCTTCAGTAAAATTATAAAAGTTTCAGCATCGGAAAAAAATAATCGAACAATTAAAATACAAGTTCAATAACAATGTATCAAAAACCAGGGAACTTATTCAGAATTACAGTATCCCAACCAAAAGAAAGGCTGGTAAAACAGAAAGATCTGCTTTAATCTTCGGCATTATCAGATAAAATTAAAAAATTGAGATCCCAAATAACCATGGTTCACTCTAATAGTAAAACATGCTTCTCAACCAATCAGCAACTTGTTCTCTTCCAAGAAAGTGTAAGTGGGAACCTCCAGGTTGTATGGTGCTGGCCCCTTGCGAATCCTACCAGAGATATCATAATGGGAACCATGGCAAGGGCAAAACCACCCCCCAAAATCACCAGCATTTGGCAAGGGAATACAACCCAGGTGCGTGCAGACCCCAATAACTATAAGCCATTCTGGATTCTTAACCCTCTCTGCATCTGGCTGAGGGTCACGGAGAGAATTCAAATCAACACTATTTGCAAGATTTATATCTTCCTCAGTCCGACGCCTGATGAAAACTGGCTTCCCACGCCACTTAACAGTCACAGTAGTGCCAGGCTCAAT
Organism: Boswellia sacra; assembly: GCA_013180625.2. Taxonomy (NCBI): domain Eukaryota; kingdom Viridiplantae; phylum Streptophyta; class Magnoliopsida; order Sapindales; family Burseraceae; genus Boswellia; species Boswellia sacra. The sequence goes on from SNVD02012742.1 coordinate 672,621, forward strand.
GCTGGAGAGATCAACCTCAAGAGAGGCAAGAGCAAGAACATCCTTACTGGCTGACATGCTCAGCACAAGCTTAAGGACGAGGAGACGGAGCAGTGAAGCATAGACAAACCTACCACCGGTCAAGACAAAATAGGCAAATGCCCGCTTGTTGGGGTCACCTGGAGGATAACGCTCATGGTTGTATTCATCATATACTATTTTAGAAGTGGGGTTCTTAACAGCTGCCACTGTTGCTGGAACACCAGGAACCATGCTAGTTTCATCTCTTGGGGTAAGTGAGTCAGAAGCAAAACCTGAAACAGTATTAAACAAGCGGTATTGTGTCTTCCGTGAACATCTCGAAAAATGAACAATTCGATGAGGAACAAGCCATACAATTCATAACAATGAGCAAGAAGAAATCATACATTCTTGTCTTAAAACCTTTATACTGTATTTAAAGGGTTTTCAAATAGCAATGAACAGATTCCTATAGCCCCTAAAAATTATTATGAAATTTTAATTCATGATCATGATCATGATCATAAAACTATTTTGAAGTTAAGACCATTAGTTAAATCAAAAAATACTTCTCATCTTGACTATTTTCCTTCACAATTTGATTAATGGATTTTTTTCCCCAATAACATTCAGCAAACATGGGAAGCAAGTATGGAGAACTCCACAAATTTATCCACAAAAAAGAGACAACAATAATAAAGAACAGCCTTACTACAAAATTCCTACTTCTCTGGGATATGCTCCAAAATAAACAGTGCAAGATCATCTATCCACTGTCATAGTTATTCAGAACCTCAGAGATAATAAATTGCATATATTCTTTACAGGTAAAGTGGTAAAAAACCTTAGACTTAAATGATAATATACTAAAAAAGCAATTATTCTCTTCAAGCAAATATGATTTCAACCCAATTCGAGTCATATCACATCCATTTAAACAATGCAGAAAAAAGAAAATGATAACATCATTTCAAGTAAAAAAGAAAAGAAAACTCCAAGAGAGAGCAAATTAACTTGAGAACTGATTGGGGGAAAATACTCATCAATTGCAAGTAAGTGTTCCAACATAACTAAATACTCTATATGATATCTAACCAATCTAAAATAAGAGGTTTTATCACTCTACCGTACCTATCAAGGAACATCTAACTAGAAATCAAATGCGACATATCACTGCTTGGTTCAGCTTTTATTTCTTGCTGTTTTATTCCTCAAAAACGTGATTTCTACAATTTTTTTCTTCATAATACAAAGAAAATCCGGTGAAAACTCAAGATTGCTTCTAGTCTTCGCTTTAATAAATAAACATATCAAAATTTTGCTGAAAGCCTGAAACACTCAAGAAGAGAAAGATAATCACTCAGGGAAACATTGGAGTATCCGCATGAAAAGGCCTTAAAATCCAACTCTGATTTTTATAACAAAATTTAAGAAAAATAAAGAGTTACTGGGAGCTCTATCATATGCCACAGCCCCCCTCACAAAGCATTTCCCTTCTTCAGAAAGCAATCAAATTTCGCTCTCCGATCAAAAGCTACAGTTTCAAAGTGTCAGCAAACACTACTTTAATCTTTTCACTTTCAAAAACAAGAGAACAAAACAAAGAGCTTTGGTTTGGCTGCTAAAAAAGGTCCCTTCACATAATTTTAGAAACAAAAAAAGCTATATTTTTATCCAAAATAATCAAAATTTTCATATAATTCGTTAAAATTTAACCTATCAATCATATAACAATCTGTTGTTATATATACATATAAAGCATAAATTACGAGAGAAATGGATGAACCCTAAGTAACCTCGGCAAGGAAGATGAAACTGAGGTCCCAAGTAGAAGGGGCTAGAGAGACCGTTGGATCTGAATTCATCATATGTGGAGGAGGACGAGGAGGAGAAATCAGCACCGTTGATAAGATTCCGAGAAGGGGTGATTGGCCGCCAAGACGACGGCGACGATGATGAGGATAGAGACAGGAGCCTCCTCGCCGCGACTCTCAACATCTTCAAAATCTCGACTATCTCTTCGAAATGGCGTTCGCTGCTGTCAATCCCTCGCTTCGCGAACTTTTGGGAATTCCACTGGGAGATACAAAGGCAAAACCTGGATTTGATAATCAAGCGGTGATTAGTTTCCTCAACTAGTGCCTCTGATTTTGACAGGTAAGTATTTACACAATTTTCCTCGCTGTTTAATACCTCGTTCTTTGTAGATACATAACTATACAATAAGCTAACAATCAAATTTGATAATTTTCCATTAATATCTTCGTTAATAACACTAAAACTAAAAATAAAAAATAATATTATTTTCATATATTTTATATATGAACCCTTACATACAAATTAATAATTAACATAATTGATATACAAAATTAATTTATTTAATAAAAATGATAATTATAAATAAATAAGTAATGTCACGTGAATTTGAATATATAAATTTGTATACAAAATTTATAAGAATAGTGTTCTCAAAATAAAATATTTTATTTTAGGACTTAATAACATTCTTTTTATTTTTTTAAATATTAAAAAACAAGACACATTTGTTATAAAACTGTAAAAATTGTATATGGGAGATGTATAACAATATTAAGGTATAAATAGTATCATGCATATAAGCATAATATTATAAATTTCGAATTTTTATATCCGATAGATATGGCTTGTCGCAAAAATCTCACATGAATTTAAATTAATGTGACAAATGGTATGATCCAACCAACAACAATTTTATACTAATTTAAATTACATGTTATTTGTAAGATTTTAATATTCGCCTCCGATTGGGCCCATCTAGAGAGAAGCAGGTGTCAAAAGGCTGGGCCAAATTGTGCCCCTACATTCTTCAGGGCAGGCCGGGCTGCGCAGACCGGCTAGTTTATATAATTTCAAGAATTTTTTTTTTTTGGTTAGGTGTCATAACTATAAATTATTAATTGTAAAGGAATTGGCTGAGTTGCATTAAGTGGTGGATTTAATTCCCAATAATTTTAAAAATAAAAAACTTAAATTCATTACTAACTGTATTTTTTTCACGAATACAAGGACGACCTAAGGATGAATATAAATGCATAACTATAATTAAGTAGATCTCAATTGGGTCGGCACCTAACAAATCATCTATCATTCGTATTTCTTTATCCTAATAACAAAATTTATCAATAATACCAATAATATTCTATAGTAGTTCATTCAGCACCTTTTTTTTATCTTATTAGACCCAATTTTTTAATAGACATCGTTAAAAGTTTAAATAGATCTAATTTTCTTAGCAAGCCCTGTTCAATTCCAAAATTATCCCTTGCATTGTATTTAGCTTCTTCTAAACCAATTGTTACTATGTTCTCTATCAACTGCAAGTTTTAAGCAAAACTTTAAGAGACGATGCTTGCACGGTTATGAAATGGTAGAGAAGATAATAACTTAAATTAATTGGCCAACAAGGACACTGAACACTGTAAGCAAGTAAGCAATATCGAAGAATTAATGTTAAGCCCACATCTCCAATCTTAAGCTTTTAGAAAAGTGACAAACTTAACAAACAAATTAATAAAAAAAAATAGTGTTATTTAGGCCACTTGTAAGACCCGCTGAAGCATGTAAGGCTTGATTCGGTGTACGTTACAAGTGTACTAGCCCTTGCACGTGAGAAGGCATATTAGAGAACTAATTTTAAGCCTATATCTACAAGCTTAAGCTTTTAGAAAAGTGCAAACTTAACAAGCGAATGATAAACACAAGGAAAAGAACTCTAGATTGTATTAGTAATCAGATAATAATTTTGTTATGATAATAAATAATTCAATAATGGAAATGTCTTATATGCCTTATAAAAATGCTCATTAAAAATATATTGAGTAACTAGGAGGGAGGTTAGGCAAAGAAGTGCTCATAGAATATTGTGTTTTAAAGGATATTTAATAAAAAGAAAAGAGTGAATTAAGTTCGTGTTTGGGAATTTTGAGCATTAATGTCTCTTTTTGCTAAAATATTCTAAGCATTATTGATAGTCACAATATGGTCGTGGCTCTAACTGCCTATAAAAATTATAGATCGAATAACCACTTCCGAAGATTACGGGTCGGGTAACCACTCTGAAAATTACAGATCTAGTGCCACCTGGCAAGTGAGAGCTAGATTATTAATGGCAAGATTATCCAATGAGAGGATGACATATGTGAATTAAATTTTAGGAAGATAAAAAGGTGCATTTAGATGAAGACACTTATTAAAGGTTGATGGTCAAGATTAGTGATAAAAGTTATAGGCTCTAAGATAAAACCACTTATCAAGGATTGATGGATAAGACTAAAGATTTTAACTACATGTTCTGCCTATAAATAAAGGAAAAATTGACTAGTAAACGATTCGAATCTCGTGGAAAAAAAAATCTTAACTCTTTCTATACATTTTCTTACTATTTCTTTATTTTCTTTGAGATTTTTCACCTAAAAGATAACCCTATAGTAACTTGATCGTCGAAGGGTTAGTGCCAGTGAAAATTCTAGCGCACTCTAACTCTAGTTTTGTTTTAGTAAGAGCATAACTTGTGGAAAGGCTCGTAAGCAACTGATCGAAGCAATCACAAGAGGATTGAAAGTTCAAATTTGCGAGCAATCGATCGTGGGCAGTTGACTAGAGCGACCATAAAAAGAGTGGAGATTTAGATTCATGAGCAATTAGTTGCAAGCTAATGCAAGGGAAGAGCATGTTTAAATGGTGCATTTCATACACCACTTAGTGCTCAGAGATATTTCAGATGCATGAACACCAGCTAAGTAAATCAATTCTTGTTCAAAGTGTGCAATTTGGTTTATGAGCACCATGTGAGTTGCTTATGGCCTGAGATTTGAAGTTAGAATAATTCTTAATTGGACCTGGATCATTTAAAGAAGAATTAGGAAGATAGGACATGCTTGTGGAAGTTTGAATATGATTAGGTTTAATTAAATGCTTTTATTGTTCATTTGAAGGTATAATAGTCATTAAACCTAGCTCTTCATCTATCGTTTTATGACACGCTACTATTAGCCTTGGTCAAAATTCTTGTATCAACAAATTTTAATCAAGAATCGTAATCTATTGTCCTTCCAAGGTATTGAATCAAGATAAACATATATGTGATTCTAAGAGTAAAAACAATTTGAATATGTAATTGTTTTTGATGTTGCCTTTGACATTTTTTGTTATTGACCATTCATAAATGGGGAATTAACACTCACATCCCTCTTAGATCTTGATAGTAACATTGTCATCCCCATTGTTTTAATTGCAATACTGGCAGTCCCCATTTGTAACAGAAGTTAACAAAAATGAGAAAAAAAAGGGTGTTATAGTCATTACAAATAAACCAAAAAATAACAAAAATCTTTATTAAAATTAACTTAATAAAATAAATATTTATAAAAATAATAAAATAAGATTTATAATTTTCTTTTATATTTTCTCTCTCCTCTCCTCGCTTATCTTATTGGCTCTCTTTTCTTCTTGCTAGTTAAACCAACCAACGATTCACCAAGGAGATGGAAGAGTTGGAGAAGGGCACGAAACTTCTAAATTTACTTCATAGAAAGTCCAACCAAGCTCTTCGTCAATTTCTCGAGGAATTAGGAGTTATGGGTAATCCATGAACGATGGCCACCGAATCTTTCAAGGGGATTTGTCTGGTTTTTGGTGATTTTTGGGATTGGGTGAAGAAGGAAAGGTTGACGAGGAGAGAGAGCCTATGGGTTGATGGAAGAGGTGGTCGCTGATGCGTCGATGGGCGGTAGTGAATAGTAGTTTTTTGTGGTGTTGCCAAAGTTGTGACGGAGTTTTGAAGGTGTTTCGATGAGATTTAGGTTTAGTGATGAAGGGAAATTTGATATTAAGGTCCCGATCTATGATTTGGTGGTAGAGGTAAGATGACACTCGTCGGTCGATGGTCATAAATAGTGATTTCGTGTGAACAGTAACCAGTATTCTACAGTGAACAAATAGTATCTCTATGATTATTTAATAAAACCAATTTCCATTTGCAATTTACAGAGTACATCTTGTGAAGTAAAATGCTTGGGTTCAATTACCAGATCATCCTCAATTTGGAGAAGCATCTATAATGGGTTTGCTTCTAAGTTACACCTTAAATATCATTAGGTTGATGAGTGGTGTTTTGAGATAAGCAAGCACGATTGAGAACAGTTTAAATTTTGTTGAGCGAGTTGGCAGTTACATAGATTTACAATCTAAGGCTTTAGATGTTATTGAGAGCAATCACCCCCACCTAGTTAGCCTTCATCAAGTTCGATAAAGTTTGAGGATGTTGTTCTATACTGTAGGCCTGAACTTCCTCCAGTTTTGCATAAGAGGATATATATTTTTATAAATATTTATTTTATTATGTTAATTTTAATAAGATTTTTATTATTTATTTGTTTACTTGTAATGACTATGATACCCTTTTTTTGTCCATTTTTGTTAACGTCTGTTACAAATGAGGGGTGTCAATGTTACTATTGAAACAACGGCATGGGCAATGTTACTTTCAAGATCTAATTGGGGTGCCGGTGCCAGTGTCAATTCTCCGTTCACAAATTAATAGATATTTATTTGAGCTCTCTCTTCCACTCAGCTTTGTTTAATCAAACAGAGAAATTACCATTAGTAACTGATTTTTCAGTAGTGCTAGACTTATAACCTGCATATAACTCAATTTTACAACTTGATGTGGTAGTATGTACAGTAAAAAATCATTGGAGAATGAAAAAACAAAAAAAGAATGAGGGAATTTATATCTCCAATAAGATTGTCATATAGATTGTCACATCATATTGTAAAGTTTAAATTATATATAGATTATAAGTCTAACATTATTGTCCATTTTTTAATAACTTTTGAATCAAAACGCTTAGTAGTTGGATTCCATCATTGATTTTTCACTGAAGAGAAAAAAGTTCAAACAAAAGCAAAGAAAATGTCTTAGTCTAGACCAGTAAACTTCATGAAATTTCCATTTTTTCACTGAAAGATTAAAAAAAAAAAAGGCAAACCAAAGCAAAGACAACGTCTTAGCCTAGGCTAGTAGACTTCATAAAATTTCCATTTGTATCAAGTAAGGCTTGAGTTGAATATTTTTAAAAAATAAAAAAATTAATCTCTCTTAAATCTTAATCCGCTTTCCAGTTAAAAAAATAAAAGCAAAAATTGATAAGGTATAATCTCTTCGTATGTAATGGATGATCATGTACCTTTTAGTAATTTTAATTGAAGATAAAATAGTTAAAGATAAAAAATAGGAAAAGTTTTCCAAATAACCCTGTGATATGACTTAATATCACAAATAACCTCACTTTTTTAAAATTAACAGAAATGACTCCATATTAATATATTTAGCGTATAATCACCTGATATTATCTTAACTCTTTTAACTTGGATGATTAACGTCTGAAATTATTTTGATGCCCTTTATCAATTCAAAAATTTTTAGAAAACTTGATGTTTGTATAACTTGAGCTCATGCCATGAAGAAAATGCTTCCAACCTTACCACCATGCAAATTCTTCGTCTTAGTTACTATATTCAAAGAATTTTTTTTTTATTCTACAAATATGATGTTTATTAAAAAAAGGCACAGAAAAGTGAAACCATAATCCCTAACAACGTAAATAGTCATCACAAACACAAAACCCACCCACCGCAGCACTTAACTCCACCACAAATTTGTCGTCGCTGGGTCCCTATCCATTGCGAACAACATCGCTCATAGCCTCCCCAAAATCGGAAACCCTCTAATCAATTGAGCTGAAATTACTATTGAGCATAGTTAATATCACTTTCATCAAAGATAAAAAAATATATCGCTTTCACTTCTTTCTCCGCATTTTCTCAGCAGCCAAACAACCACAAATGTACAAAGAAACAAGCACCACCACCACCAAAAATCCCACAAAAATACCAATATTTTCAAGCAAAAAAAAAAAGAATCTTCCTAATTATATTTTTTAAAAGAATGAAAAATGCACCAAAAATGGCCATAGAAAATCTCGTACACATCGTTCCACGAGGACCCAACTGTTGGAGGTAATTTAACAACCACAGGTGCTGAAATCAACAACCTTTAGGTGAGACAACGAGCAATGGTAACAAGATACATTTGTCACGTGTTAAATATTTATTATCTCGTGTGTTAAGGTCTATACACTTGCCACGTGTTAAATATTTACAATTTTTAAAAACTTTGGGTGTAGGTTTGTCACTTTATCCCTCTAGTTATATATTTAAGTTTTAACTGAATAATTTAATAGTATGGTCATTTCTATGTATTTCTAAAAAAGAGATATCATATATAATATTTGGTCATATCCCAAAGTTAGTTGTGAAAATTTTTTAAAAAAGATAAAAAAATAGATTTAATGAAATAAAAAGTAGGAGTAATACATCCATAATATATATAACCTTATTTTAATGTTGGGCCGACTTACGAGGTCTGCCAGCTGGCCTGCAGGTTAAAGGTCGGGGCTGGAGATGGCCCACCACCAGGCCACATTTTTAGCCGACCTCCATGCACCGCGGCACCTGGAAACGATGAACATGTCTATAAACATTAATACGAAGCTTTTTAATTGTATTAAATTCAGGAAAAGCGCAATGCCGTCTTAGCTCAGCCGGCAGAGCGCATGGCTTTTAACCATGTGGTCGTGGGTTCGATTCCCACAGACGGCGTGGCTTTTCTTTTAAACGCAATGGTGGCTTCTCTATAAGCTGTTTCAGTTTGTTGTTCTTTTTGTCTTATTCTTCGCTTGTGAGATGTCAATATCACATTGCACATTTTTTTCAAATTTTAAAGGGCTGTTGGAAAAATTTTAAAATTCTCAAAATTTAAATATCGATTAAAAAGATGATCTTATTCTTTAAAATTTGTATCTTATTATCATCTTTTAAGTATCATATATTATATGTTGTTAGATGTAGCATAAAATCATAACATACACATTTTAAAAAATATGAACATTTATCAAACAAATATCTACTTTCAGTTATTTTTTAATTTTTCTTCTTCTATCTCTATCATAAATAATAGAAAAAAATGAATGGTATATATATATATATTTTTTTATGAGGCAAATGAGATCAAGATGAAGTTATCATGCACGCTGATTCAATGATAAAAGGTTAATAAACCAAGAACGAACCAAACTCAAGACGTGTATGTGCTTGTGGCCGCAAAAATTGACATGCGCAGAGCCGAAAGCACAATTTGCTTTGAACATAAAGTGATGGAACACCAGGAATTGCCGCTTGCTTCCTCCCTTTGTAGGTGGAATAAATCCATAGATGTGATTGATTGTGTTCATGGGATTCTTCCCATGCTTGCAAAGGGAGATGTACCTGCCAACATCTACTGTTAATTTGTCATCTTCTTTATGCTTTACCGCACGAACAAAGCTATAAATAGCAACTTCAAGTTCCAACATGCATGAGTGAAATGAAGCTTCTAATTTTATTCATTATAATATATGCTTTGCCCCACCAGCCCGCTATTCTTTTCGGCTTTGATGTGATAATCTTTGGGATTAAATGCTAATTTGATGACATATTAACACGGTGATGCTATGGCCCAGTTGTGTTTTTGAATTCCAAAGTTAATTATTAAAGCAGAAAAAGAATTCGCTGGATTGGCACTTAGAATTTTTGGCCATTTTCAATTGAATGATTAAGAACAGAGTTTTTTTGATGAAAGTTGCGGCCGAACTGCATGAACTGGGTTTGAACAAGTGGTGAAGTACTGAAACTACAGCATGAAGAATGCGATAAGCGTCAAATTAAGATGATGCTTAGCTTGTCTTATTCAAATGTATTTGACTCTTTATTTAATTTCTGAAGTTTGCATTTAATTTATTAAGGTTGATAAGAATGCGTATTGGAACCATATTTATTTATTATTTATTGTACAACGTGCTCCAAACGGCCTGTTTCAACCAGTCGATGGATAGGTATGGGCTTAGGGACTTCATCACATCAATATATTTTAATTCTATTCAAACCCCAACAGCTGAATTTCAACTCACCAATGCATAAATGATGTCATTGCTTACAAACTCTTCAACTACGACCATGTGTAGTTTAGCTATATGTTCAAACGATAAACAAAACCAAATGCAATCTTCATCTCACAAGTGCTATGCATTTAGAATATTTGATTTATATATTTAACCACTGAAAAAGTTGGTGAACGATATCATACAAAAGTATCTGCAAAAGGAAAAAGTAATTTCATATTACCATATAGAGACTTTTTTTTTTTTAATAATCCATAGATCCCTCGCCCTTTCATCGTTTTGAGTTTTTATACTGGGGGTTAAGTCATCACCTTGCAAGTTTGGTAGTCAGAAAACATGTGAGACATATAAATGTTATAAGTAGGTGGCCCTAAGAAGATTAGAACCCTTGAATGAATTAATTGCTGTGTGTAGTACAATCAATTCATTTGTTATTGAATGAATATTAGAAAACTAAAATTTATAATATAAACCAAAAGGGTTAAAAAAAAAATTCCTTTTCGTAGTTTTTACTCTCTTTATTGCATGAACCCTAATGTGTACGTCACTCCTTTGCGTTACTATCACGGGCAATGTCCCTTTCGGACTGCTCAAGAAAATAAGAGGCAGAAGAAAAGCTCTCCCTTTGCGAAGATGAAAGCCCTAGCAGCTCTTCCTCCAGTTGATTCTGAGACATTGGCGAAGAAGTTTGTGAGAATATCATCTGTGAAGTTGATGAAGATTGTGAATAAAAGGGATATTGTTCCTGATTGTAAAGGCTCGAGGCAACATGCTGAACGTCATTATCATCATTAGTGGAAAGCAGCTGTGCGTACTGGTAAAGATTAGGGAATGCTTCATGTGACAATGGAGGTGGAACAATATTAGGGTACGGATGAAAATGAGGAGAAGGTGGTGCTGGTGGCTGTGGAAGAGGTATCGAGCTAGGAACATAATGAGAAACTGTGCCTAAGTTACTGGAAGTCATCATTAAGTAGCCCAAATCATGAACTCCTCCTTGTACGCGTTCAGGAAAATTGAGCTTGGCTTTGCTGCCTTTGAACTTTAGAGCTGCTGCATCATATGCAGCGGCTGCAGCTTCTGCTGTGTCGAAGGTTCCAAGCCAGACTCTAGCGGCCTTCTTAGGGTCACGGATCTCGGCTGCCCACTTTCCCCATGGCCTTTGTCTGACACCTCTATAGTGTCTTCTTCTTACGATTCCTTCAAGAAATAAAGTTTATGCTTAATTTAGTACATATATAATTAGGTAAAAAATCTAATAACAATTTTGATCAATATAGAAGAAGTATAATCGAACGAGTGAAAACACATTTTTAGTTCATAAATTTCAAACAACATATATATATATATATATATAATTAGGTAAAAAGTTAACAAAAAGGCATTCTGATTAACATAGAAGAAATATAATTGAACAAGCGAAAAGACATTAGGTGCAAAAGCTAATGACAAGGCATTCTGATCAATTTAGAAGAAATATAATCGAATGAGTGAAAACATGTGTCCTCAATGTGAGTTTAACGGGAGTATTTAAGTCTCTAGTAGTTTGCGGCCATTAAACAAGTCGATCATGGAATGATGGTAAATCCATGTATAAGTTAAACTATATCAATATATCTTATATATAATAAAAATTGGCCTACGGACAGAATAAATAGACATAGACATTACATCTACGAACAATTTCCATAATTGGACGAATCGAGATAGAGGGAGAGAGTATCTATAGTTATTGTTCTCTGTCAATTCATATACGTATCCTAATTCATTTTCACATATTTTATTAGTTGTACAAACGATATATATATACTTTCTCTCTTAATTTCGTCTACGCCTCCTAAAATCTGCGGAAGCATGTGCTGAGATACCCAAATGGTGCACAAATTTAACACTACTTGGCATGAATCTCAGTATTTAATTGTATAAAAATATATATATAACATCACTGAAATAAATAACAGAAGATCCCAAAACTAGTTAAACTAAGCCAACTAAATTAAGTTTGCATATGTATGAGAAATTAAACTATAGTGTATATATATATTGACAATAAGCGTAATCATCTACTTGGCTTACCTTGATGATCCTGCGTAGGTTGAGATGCACTCATCAACTCTGCAGGATTCCCTTGCCCATGAGCCGGCAGTGGCAATTGATGGCTCACAGTGCCGGTGACATTTGCGGCAGTAGATGCGCCTGCAGCCATGGCAGAAGCAACATGATGGTTCTGATCACTTGTCGTGCTCCATTGGTGGATAGAGAAGTAGCTTCCATCTTCCTTCTTCTCCTCCGATACATCAAAAGGACGAGGCCTCTTTCCATGCCTTCGATCCACCTTGTTACAATCTCTAACTAGCTAACTATAGCTAGCTTGTTACCCTTTCAAGTTTGCAGATGTTTAAATATAATAATTGACTCTACTTAATACGATCCTTGATCATCAGTGCTGATCATCAATTAATTGTCCCTGATGAAGAACACTTGCATACATAAATTTAAATCTTTGTTTCACATGTAAGCAAATTTATAATGATAAAAAAAAGATGTAGATCTGAGGTAAGATCTTGAGTATGACAAAGACAAACAAAACCAAGAAAGAGATCAGAAAAAGAGAGATTTCCTGATCTTAAGAGAAGAAAAAGAAAAATTGAAGAAGTACCAAGAAGAAGGAGAAAAAAGTCATACAAGAGAGAAATAGTGGCTTGTAGGGTTTTCAATTTTTCATTGCTGCACGTTAAAGCCAGTTTATATTTTTGTCACTTGCACAGCGAAAAGCATGTACAGACGTCTACACTGTACAATTTTATTCTTGTTGCGGGGGGAAATGATTTCCTACTCGACAAAGCAATCCGTCCACAATAATTGATTTTTCCGGCCTTACACGTGGCAGATTCTCGGTTGATTTAAGCATGTGAAATGCATTTTGAAATAAAATTTGTGTACAATGTGTTCCTCTCGTTGGTTGCACATTGCTCATGTTTGATATGCTGTATAATATTATATAATTTGTATAAGATAAAATAAATTTATTTAGATTGGATTGGATTAGATAATATAAGATAAGATTAGATAAAATATAATACTATATTATGTTTGATAGAACATTATTATATTAGATAAAACCTAAAAAAATTATAATATGAAACATTTAATTTAAATATAAAATAAATTTAAATAATAATTAAAATTATTTTTAAAATAAAAACTTAATTATTAAATTTTTTATTTATTTAAATATTTAATAAATTATTTATTAATTATATAAAAATAAAAATATTTAATTTATATAATTTTTTTGTATTTATTAATAAAAATTGAGATAAAAATAAATTTATACAATGTTATACTATAAGCAGACTTGATATAAAAACGCTCGATTTTTATATAAATAATACCACGCGCATTAAACACGCCCTTTAATTTCAACGAAGAAAGTGAATGATTTTTATTTTGGGAAATTCAAACACCCCTGTCATAAGGTCGAACGACCTGGTCCCCCAACTTTTGTAAAAGTCACATAAAGACCCCCATTTGTTACAGAATATGCATCTTATTCGAAATATTTTCTGCGAAGACATATTTACCTTCACTTATATTAATATATTGTTTAATACCATTAAAAAAATCTTTAAGAAAACTAAATTAATTAAAAATCGAATCTCTTTTATTTCTCTTCTCTCCTCCCGATTTCTCCCTCAAGCCGATTTCTTCTCTCTTCACCGCAACGTCTCCTCTCTTCATCGATTCCTTCTCTACAAACTCTCTACGTGCCAATCGGAGGCATATCGGAGGATGATGATGCGATTGATGGCGTCCCTGAGTTTGGAAAAAAGAGGGGTGGTGGAGGAGTCGGAAGAGAGTTGGAGATATCTGGTTGGTTTGATTTGGTACACGGAGAGATAATAGGCGAGAAAGGTGGCTGGTAATGAAGGGTTTCTGCTTTGCTGGGTTGTTGGGGTTGGGTTAGTTGTGATTGAGGTTATAGGTTTGCCGCATTGGTGTTGAACCATTGTTACGGGTTTTGATCGGCCAGGTGAGGAGATTGATGGGATTTAATTGTGGCTAGAAAGTGTTATTGGAGGCGCAACAGTGGCTAGGCGGTGTGGCTGGGCGGTGTGGCTGGGCGGCGCGCCAGCAGCGTGTTTTCAGTTGAGGAAAAGAGCTGAAGCCGTGAAGAGGGAGGGAGAGAGAGAGAGAGAGAGAGAGAGAGAGAGAGAGAGAGAGAGAGAGAGAAACTAATAATTTGATATTTTAAATTAATTTTGTAAAGATTTTTTGTCTTTAATATTTAACAAAGGAAATTAACAAATTACCCTTCCACCGTTTATTGCTTCCAAACGGCAGATGGAATCTGGAGTCTTTATGTGACTTTTTAAAAAGTTGGGGGGGAAATAGTATCTCCACCAAACAATAGGAGTGTTTGGTGATTTCCGTTAATTTTATTTGCTATCAACGCTTTCGCCACCTGAAAATCTTTGGCTTGCAAGCATAAGTTGGTTTGCTTTATTACTTGGACGTTTTTGCTTCGTTTACTTTTTGTTTTTGGTTTTTTATGTGCATTTAAAATGAAATTTATTTTAAGTTAAATATATACACTATCATTATTGATGTTATAAAAGCTTTGGATCAATTAGATTATGAAAATAGCCAAGCAGCACAACAATTTTTTTTTTCACCAAACACATTTGTTTAAAATAATATCATTTAGTTAATAATATTTATTTTTAATTAAAACTTATTATGACAATATTAAATAGATAAAACTTGATAATACAATTTTTTAATTTGAATGATATAATCAACGACAACGTAATTATCAAGGTTTTATATTTGTTATAAATAGTCATTTATACTTCATACACAAGGAAGGAATACTATATCGATTACATTTTAAAGATTAAGATCAATGAGGAATCGGATGCTTGTATTACTTTTGGGAGATTATTTTTTTATAAATATTACTTCAGATATAATTTTATTATTTAAAAAAATAAATTTAATGCTAATAAAAATCATGTTTAAAAAGTAAAAACCATTTGTTCGTTGACTTTGTTAAAGATCGCAACTCTTCCAATACACGTCTAAGAACTAGCCATAATTTTAAAAAAGAAAAAGAATAAACTCATATTTTATATTAAAACATAAAACATGAATTTATTATTAAAAATAAAATAAAATCACCCTTATATAAGTACATTGAATTTGAATATCCATAATTGATAGTGTATGAGCATTATGTGTGATTCATTCAAATTATTCGTTGACTGTATTATGATATGATTCATATTGGCTTAATTTAATACCTATCAACCATTGTTTGTCTTGCGATACGATTTTATATTATTTTACCGAAAATTGATATGTGAAATATTGTTATTGATACCTTATCTTGGATTTGTTTATCTTTAGGAATTTTGCTAATAGTATAACCTTTAACTCAACTTTTACTTATTAACATTTTATGCGTTGAGTATTCGAGTCCAGTCTTGTATTTATTAGAGAATGAAATCTATAAAGTTAGAGGGATCGGATGTTTTTCAAAGGTTGAAATTAGAAGAAAAAAAACAAACAAACAAAAAACAAAAGAGTTTGAAAATCAAATATTAACAGGGCCATGAAAAAATGCCGAATCATCACTGAAGCCCAGACCCAGTCCACGTAAATCTGGATGCAAGTGAAATCAAGCCCAGAAACTAAATTGTTTTCTAGCCCATAATCCAGATCCAAGCAGAGATGAATATCACCTGCTGCTGCTCACGAACCTTTTGTATCGATATAACACCTGGGCGGTGTTTTTGATTGATCTGAAATTTGAATTTAATTCATTTTGTAATTATTGGAATATTTTAACGTGTTTTTTTTACTTAAATTTAAAAATATATGAATTTATCTTAATACAAGACAAAAACAATGATTTCCAACTTTATTTGAATGAAGATGTATAAACCAAATTCTTAAAATCAGTATCTGATATTACCAATTATCTTTGTTAATTTTAGCTATTTTTTATTTCCTAAAACTCTTTCACATTTTGTTTGTCTTTTCTTTTTTGGTCTTTAACTCAACCTCTGCAGAACTCATCTTCCTAATCAGATTATCTATTAATTAGTTTATTTATGCATTGCAAAACTGTTAAAAATATTGAACATATTTTAATGTATACGATGGTAGATGATACTTAACAAGAGTATTAGGATGCATGTCAGACTAATAGTTTTCACTTAGTAAAATCAAGTAATTTAAAATGTATTATTTTACCCTTTAAAATAAACATATTATTTACATATTTTTATTTCAATTTCAGTAAAATTCAATCCTGACTAGTGGATTCTAAGATTTCTTAAGGGAGACTTCAAATATTTCCCAAATTAAGGGGTCCTTTTGAATTGCAACCCAGTCCCTGAAAATTTTGATCCATTGACTATTTTCTCGCAAAATTACTTGCATACCCCTATTCATCAAATCAGAGCAACAATTGTTTTTTTCTTTCTTTTGTTCTTCCTTTTATAAGTTAAGTGAATAAAAGTATGGATTGATATAAGTGGTATAATGAAGGTTACTTATATGTAATATAAGTAACAAAAGGAGGTGAAGGAAATGTGAATTACTCCTAGAATGCAAAGCAAAATAATGGTAGAAATAAAGAAAGAAGAAAGAAGGAGAAATGAGAGGATTTCCTTGTTCTATTATTCTTCATCACACATTACAAGTGTTTGATGCCTATTTATATAGGTGTATGGCTTCCTATTTGCATAAATAAAATAATTGTGCTTAAAATAAAACAATTTAAATATGACACATATTTAAGTGATAACTCCACTTACAAGCAAGTGGTGACTCCACTTACAAGCAAGTGGTGACTCCACTAATATGCAAGTGGTAACTCCACTAATATGCAAGTGGTAGTAAATCCACTCACATTTTATAACACTCCCCCTTGGATTCTACCACTTAAAATAATTGTATTTGACTTTACTAAGGAAAAACCCAGTGGGATAAAAAACCAAAATAAAGAAACACAATTATACAACAAATTATGAAGTGGTGTTAGACGTGTTTTACTGCCTCATTAAAAACCTTGTCGGGAAAACCCAGTGGGACAAAACCCGATCGAAGGAAAAAAGAGTACAGTACACATGTGTCCACAATGCTCCCCCTGATTATGGCAGAAGATCTCTTGTCAAATTGATTGCTTGTTGGGTCGCCGCATACCGATTTTGTATACTAGCTTCTCAAATGTTGATGTCGGTAAAGTTTTAGTGAACAAATCTGCAAGATTGTCATTTGAACGTATCTGCTTCACATCAATCTTTTGACTTTCTTGAAGTTCATGTGTGTAGAAGAACTTCGGTGAAATGTGCTTTATTCTGTCTCCTTTAATATATCCTCCTCGGACTTGAGCAATACATGCTGCATTATCTTCATATATGATTGTTGGAAGATTTATAGTAGGAGATAATTTACACGAATTCTGAATGTGTTGAATAACAGAACGTAACCATATACACTCTCGGCTGGCCTCATGCAATGCAAGTATTTCAGAGTGGTTAGAAGAAGTAGCAACCAAACTCTGTTTAGTAGATCGCCATGAAATTGCGTCCCATTATAAGTGAAAACATATCCAGTTTGTGATCGAGCTTTATGAGGATCAGATAAATAACAGGCATCAGCATATCCGACCAATCCAGGATTTTCAGAAGGCTCATATGGAAAAAATAATCCCAGATCAATAGTTCCCTGAAGATAACGAAAGATATGTTTGATCCCGTTCCAATGCCGTCTAGTGGGTGCGGAACTAAACCTTGCTAATAAATTAACTGCAAATGCAATATCAGGTCTAGTACATTGCACTAAATACATTAATGCACCTATAGCGTTCAAATATGGTACTTCAGGATCAAGTAACAGTTCGTCATCCTCTTTAGGACGGAATGGATCCTTTTTAGGATCAAGAGATCTAACAACCATTGGGGTACTCAATGGATGAGCCTTATCCATATTAAACCGTTTCAAAAGCTTTTCTGTATATGCTGATTGGTAAATAAATATACCGTCAGAGTTATGCTCGATCTGCAGGCCGAGACAATATTTCGTTTTTCCTAAATCTTTCATTTCAAATTCTCTCATTAAATATTCAGCCGCATTTTGGATTTCTTCAGGGGTTCCAATTAAATTCATGTCATCAACATATACTGCTATAATAGCAAAACCAGATTCTGATCTTTTTATAAACACACAAGGGCATATGGGATCATTAATGTACCCTTCTTTAATCAAGTATTCACTAAGACGATTGTACCACATTCTCCCAGATTGTTTCAATCCATATAAGGACCTCTGCAACTTAAGTGAATACATACTCCTTGGTTGTGTTTTAATTGCTTCAGGCAATTTAAATCCTTCAGGGAGTTTCATATATATATCAGAATCTAATTTACCATACAAGTAAGCAGTTACCACATCCATAAGGCGCATGTGAAGTTTTTCCGAGACTGCCAAACTGATCAAATATCTAAAAGTGATAATATCCATTACTGGAGCATAAGTTTCATCAAAATCAATACCCGGTCTCTGAGAAAAACCTTGAGCTACTAGCCGGGCTTTATACCTAGCAATCTCATTATTCTCATTTCGTTTTCTAGTAAATACCCATTTATATCCAACGGGTTTGATATCTTTAGGCGTTTGGACTACAGGTCCAAAGACTTCACGTTTGGCCAAAGAAGATAATTCTGTTTGAATTGCTTCTTTCCATTTAGGCCAGTCATGCCTTTGTCTACATTCATCCACTGTGTGTGGTTCAAAGTCATCATTCATAATATTAGTGGCTACTGCAAATGAAAATACATCGTCAATGACAATTTCATCACGTTTCCACATTTCTCTAGTATAAGCATAATTAATATAAATTTCCTCATTTTTAAATTCAGCTGTCACTTCAGGAACATGTATTTCATCAACAACTTGTGCCTTTTCAGTGGCAGGTGTCTCCTTAGGAACATTTGTCATTTCAGGAGACAAATTAGAGAATGTGGATCATTTAGCTCGATCATCATTTATATCAGGACCATTATTAATCAATTTTCTTTTTCGAGGGATAGCATCTTTTGATCCAAGGGGTCTGCCACGCTTCTGGCGTGCAACAGTTTGATTATTTATTGTTGCTTTAGGGGTTTGCCCAACAGGAATCTCAATTCGAGCCGGTGTATTTGCAGCATGTATATGTGACTTTGTTATCTTGGCTGTATCAGTAAATGCATCTGGCATCTGATTAGCGATAGTCTAAAGATATATCATCCTTTGCACTTCATTTTCACATTGAGATGTGCGAGTATCAAGATGAGACAATGTTTTCACATTCTAAGAAAGTTCTGGATTTCTTTCAAGAGGCACATGCCTAACTTCGAGAGGCATTTTCTTTTTTCCTAAAGGCGAAAAAACTATCTCATCAAAATGACAGTCTGCAAATCGTGCAGTAAAAATATCACCCGTCATGGGTTCCAAATATCTAATAATAGATGGAGAATTGTAACCTACATATATCCCCAACTGGCGTTGAGGCCCCATTTTTGTCCGCTTCGGGGGAGCAATGGGGACTTGTACGGCACAACCGAAAATTCTTAGATGGGATACATTGGGTTGTTGGCCAAGTACAAGTTGTATTGGTGAATATTCATGATAAGCAGTGGGCCTTAATCTGATCAATGATGCAGCATGTAAAATAGCATGGCCCCAGACAGAGGTTGGCAACTGTGTTTTCAATAATAAAGTTCGTGCAATTATCTGCAGTCGCTTTATAAGTGATTCTGCCAAACCATTTTGGGTATGAACATATGGGACAGGATGCTCAATATCAATTCCAACAGACATACAATAATCATCAAAAACTTTTGATGTAAACTCACCAGCATTATCCAAACGTATGGACCTAATAGGATAATCTGGAAAATGTGTCCGTAATTTTATAATTTGAGCAAGTAGCTTTGCAAATGCAATATTTCTAGTTGATAACAAACATACATGAGAACACCGTGCAGAAGCATCAATTAGAACCATAAAATAGAGAAAAGGTCCACTCGGTGGATGAATAGGTCCACATATATCCCCCTGGATTCTTTGTAAAAATGATGGGGATTCTTGACCAATCTTAGAGAGAGATGGTCTAACAATCAATTTTCCTTACGAACAAGCGGTACAAGTAGTTTCATTGGACAGAAGAATTTTCTGACTCTTTAGTGGGTGTCCATTTGTATTCTCAACAATTCTACGCATCATTGATGATCCTGGGTGACCAAGACGGTCATGCCATAACATAAAAGTCTTAGGATCATTAAACTTCTGTTTCATAACTGCGTATGTTTGAATGGACCTTATATATGTATAATATAACCCAGAAGAGAAAGCTTCAAGCTTCTCTAATATTAACTTCTGTCCCAAGACATTTGAGGTAATACAAAGGAATTCAATATTATTTTCACAACATGTCTCAATATGATATCCATTATGTCTTATATCTTTGAAACTGAGCAAATTTCTTCTGGATTTGCTTGAATATAAGGCATCATTAATATTCAACTTAGTACCATTTGTCAGCATTATTGTGGCTCTTCCAGAGCCCTCAATCATGTTTACGGACCCTGATATAGTGTTAACCTTTACTTCCAAAAAGGTTAAATTTATGAAATATTTTTTATCTTTAAGAATTGTATGTGTGGTTGCACTATCAACTAGGCATAGATTTCCATCATTTTTAGGCAAAGATAAAGTCTTGATGTCCATTCCCTTTCATTACAAAAGTTTACATTAGATATGATTTTATGCTAAACAAAAGCATATCAAGACTATTTATAAAGAAAGTACATAAAAGATAGATCAAAACACAAAAAAAAATTTAAAATAGGACATCATTACAAAATATAACAAAAGCGAGAAAGTAATAGTTATTCAGTTGGCTGGGGCATTTTCAGTAATCATTATCTGGCCAATAGCTTCATCTGAACTAGGAAAGAAATCCGAGATATCAAAATCAGTGTCACCCACTGGGTCATCTATATAATTTGTCTCAACATTCTTTCCCTTATTCTTTATGGAAGCCTGATACAGATCCACTAAATGCTTTGGTGTACGGCAAGTACGTGACCAATGGCCCTTTGCGCCACATCTGTAGCAAGTACTTTCATTGCTTCTTTGTGGTTTGAGTTGATGAACCTTTTCTTTGTCATATGTCGAGTCATTTTTGTTCCACTTCTGGTGGTTTGGTTTAAATTTCTTGAAATTTCCACCTCTAGGTTGGAACATTTTTCTGCCAAAACCACGACTACTATTGCCACCTCGTTTATTAAATGACATAGCATTCACTTCAGGAAACGCTGTAGATCCAGTGGGACGTAATTGATGATTTTTCAATAGGATTTCATTGTTTTGCTTAGCAACCAAAAGACATGATATCAACTCAGTGTATTTCTTAAATTTGCGCTCTCGATATTGTTGCATCAGGATCATGTTGGAGGGATGAAATGTAGATAGTGTTTTCTCTAACATCTCCTCTTCAGTAACAGTTTGCCCACAGTACCTCAATTGAGATACAATTCTGAACATGGCTGAGTTATATTCGCTTATTGTTTTGAAATCTTGAAGTCTCAAATTCTGCCATTGGAATCGGGCCCTTGGCAATATTATTGTTCTTTGCTGATCAAATCTTTCTTTCAAATTGTTCCAAAGAGCTAATGGATCAGTTATAGTTGTATATTCGGATTTCAGGCCTTTACTTAAATGATGACGCAATAATATCATGGCCTTAGACTGATCCTGCAGGGATGCAGTATTTTCATTTGTTATGGTGTGTCCGATGCCCATGGAATTCAAGTGAAGTTCAACATCATCAGCCCAATCTAAATAATTGTCTCCATTATGCAACAATGGCTCAAACATCAATTTTTCGAAATTTGCCATTATCTAATCAAAATGAACAAATTTAATCATTACGAATTAGAACTTCAGGTTCTGAGTTGGATTAATATTGATAGTTTAAATAATAACACAAGTAATGTAAATTAATTACCAAAAGACTTAAAGTCACGACCAAATGAATTTAGGCCAGAAAACTTTAAGTCGCGGCTATAAACAAATAAATTTGAAACATAAATGATGACACAAATAATACAACAAGAATATGAACATAATAAAGTAAGATGGATAATAAGATGATTTTAATATTATAAAACTAGCCTTATTTTCTGATGTGGAAGATCCAATATAATGGCAACCACAGAGCATACTCATAAGGTAGTTAACATTTATTTAATATTAACAAGAACAAATTAAGAAAAATGGATCGAATAATAATTGAAAGAATATGGTAAGATAAACAACATACCTTTGGAAAAATAATTCGTGCTGATAACGTTTTATAAGTTAAGTGAATAAAAGTATGGATTGGTATAAGTGGTATAATGAAGGTTACTTATATGTAATATAAGTAACAAAAGGAGGTGAAGGAAATGTGAATTACTCCTAGAATGCAAAGCAAAATAATGGTAGAAATAAAGAAAGAAGAAAGAAGGAGAAATGAGAGGATTTCCTTGTTCTATTATTCTTTATCACACATTACAAGTGTTTGATGCCTATTTATATAGGTGTATGGCTTCCTATTTGTATAAATAAAATAATTGTGCTTAAAATAAAACAATTTAAATATGACACATATTTAAATGATAACTCCACTTACAAGCAAGTGGTGACTCCACTAATATGCAAGTGGTAACTCCACTAATATGCAAGTGGTAGTAAATCCACTCACATTTTATAACACTTCCTTTCTTCTTCAAACTCTTCCACACATCACTCAATCAGTTGGAAAATAAGCTAAGTGAATATGAGGTGGATTAAAGTGATTTTTTAGTATATTAATGCATATAGTGAAATGATAATCGATGAAATCTAATAAATTTTTGGTGAAGAAGATAAGCGATTGACAAAGATAGTTTGAAACCGCCGAGTGGTGAGCACCCTATCAGACACTGTTCGAACAAAAGATGTCAGTCACTATTTGTTTTTGTGCTCAACAAAACTCAATAGATATATCTAGTGTTCGACATTTGAAACAGACACTCGACAACCGATAACATGTGATGCTAGATATCGAGTGTCGATTTCAGTCTTTTGACAAGTAACAAGTGTCGAATACGTGTCAAGACTGACACTCTATATTGCTTTAGTTTTTGTTGAGTGTTGGTCTCGACACTGCACGCATCGAAATCCAACGCTCTTCATCTTCAACCTCCATCATCCAATACCAAAAACTCTATTTTTACAATTTCTCAAGCTTCTAATCACTCATCAACACCGTAAAATACTAGTTTCCAACGCCATCAAAAAGCCCTAGAATAGGTCATTCATATTCTTTTCAACTCAGATTCCATCAACTCTTCGTATAAGGCGAACCAAAATAGGACCTTCCATTTCCAATTTCACACTTCGTATTTTCCCGTGAATATTCCCACATTGTTATTTCACTAGATTCCTAGCCTTCGTTGGTCTCTTGGGCATCTTTCTCTTTCTCTACTCCATCTCCATGGAAGTTCCCCAATCTACAATCGTAGGTGGTGATAGTAAAAAGAATTGGTATTCGGTGTGGACAGCTCATCTGGAAGATGTGACTGCTCAGATGGTGAAGTTGCAATTATGAGTGGATAGACAAAATGGTGAAGTGTATTGGTTGCCACGGTGGGAATGAGAGGAAGGAATGAATAAAGGAATTAATTAAATTGTTAAAGGTATGCAAGCAAGAGGGTCGCTGCATCAAGGAGTGGGCTATATTTCAATGAGACCCCTTAATTTGGATCAAAGTTTGAAGTTTCTCATTTTTTAAGGTAGGTAACAACCTACATAATGAGATTAATTCAATACAGCAGTAAAACTTCACTAAAATAAAAATAATTTATAATTTAATAACCCATAGACTTACACTATAAATTCTATCCTGTCGTCGCCTTGTTAAGAAAAATAATTATTATCTGTAAGAGTAATTTTTATTCAAGCCCTACATATTATCTCAATAGCCCTCATTCATTATTTGAACAAGGACAAGATCGTAATTTTATTTATTTATGGGATAATTTTAATAAGTGACAACGAGTTTTGACTTAATTTTAATCGGAGAATGACTATATATTTTTAATCAATCACACCCCTGAATTTATATAAAAATCATCATTTTCACCCTCAAAACCATCATTTTCAAGGATGTAATTGATGAAAAATGAACAACTTAAGGGATGTAATTAATAAAAAATGAATAGTCATCATTCGATTGAAATTAAGTCAAAACTTGAGGATACTTATTAAAATTATCCAATTTATTTATTATATCAATTGAATTAATCTAAAAATTTGCTTGATATTATGTGTTTATGAAACTACAAAGATTTGAAATTTGAAGAAAAAAGGCATCAAAGTAAATATGCAGAAACTCAATTACTTATGTTATGGCCATAATAATATTAGGCCTAATTGTCTCTAACACAGTAAGCCCATTACTGTGGTCCATTATCTGGGCCCATTATCTGGGTCCCACAATGACCCAGCCCAGCTCAATTATTTATGATACGGTAAGCCCATTACCGTATCCCACTATCTGGGCCCATTACAGTAAGCCCATTACTGTATCCCATTATCTGGGCCCATTACAGTAAGCCCATTACTGTATCCCATTATCTGGGCCCATTACAGTAAGCCATTACTGTATCCCATTAGCTGGGCCTATTACAGTAAGCCCATTACTGTATCCTACTATCCGGGCCCATACGGTAAGCCCATTACCGTATCCCATTACATGGGCCCATTACTGTAGCCCATCTTCTGGGCCTATTATCTGGGTTCCACAATAGCCCATCCCGACTCCTATATATACCCTCCGGAACGTTGCTCAAGGTAATTTTTTACATGTTGACAAATGCACATTTTCTCTGAACTCTTTATCTCTCTACAATTCCTTTAGTTTGAGAACTTCTCTCTCTAGGAATTTCTCCCAGAGAATTCCGGAGTGCCGGATACTGACTTGAGCGTCGGAGGGTCACCGCCGGTACTAGCGCCGGCACCCCTGACCGTTTTTCTGTGCTCGCAGGACCGTACCCGACACACGACCCGAGCTCCGGCCCGCTCCCCCGGCCGTCCGGAAATCGTGCATCAACATTTGGCGCCGTCTGTGGGAACGACAATCTAAGCCTCTTTAGTTGTTGCTCTCATCCTAACGTACTCAAAAACATCATGAGTCACGAATCTCAACACTCGACCTCCTTAGAGGTTGATGAAGAAATTGAGGTGGAAGCACCTCCCCGACGCCGAAGGGTAGTCGATACAGGGAGGGCGTTAGTTATATCCTCTGGGGTAGGGCCTAACCTCAGGCAACCCCGGCTTCCACTGAGAAGACCGAAGAGGGGTAAGGCGACTCGAATAACTGCCATGGAACATACCATGCGGAATTTCAGTGAACAGATGAACCGTATGGTGACTGTGTTTAGCCAAGCATTTGGACAAAATGCTCAACAGGCTGCGTACACCGCTAGGAATAACCCAATGAGTGCCAGGGTGGAACCGAATGACCAGACAGATGTGGGCAGACGTCCTGATTTAGTCGCCCAGACTACGGGATTGCCTCGCCATCAGGAAATTCAACCAAATCCTCCCCATCCTGTTGTTCAAGGGGGGTATGGTCGCCCACAGATTCCCCCTCCCTCACACATTGTATCTGAACAACAGCTAGCAGCAGTGGACCTTCGACACTCCCTGAACAAGAGGCACCATACTAGTGTTGAACATGTACCAAGGGGAAGTCATGTTGACCAGCCCGCTTATTCTTATCATGGCCCTTACGTTCCAGGAGGTAATTATCGGTTAAAAAGAAATCGCCCCAGTCCACCTCCCAGAGTTAAAAATCATCGCCCAGATGATTCCTCAATGCATGTCTCGGAGGAGGGGACATCAGACAATCATTATGCGAAGTTCAAACGAGAAATGGATGAAAAAATTCATAAACTGGAGAAGCTGATTAAACGTTCAGGAGGTGAAGAAGATGGTCGTCCACAATGGGAATCAACATTTGCTGAGGATATTCTAAGGGAGAGATATCCACATGGATTCCGGATGCCGCAACTTGAGCCTTATCAAGGGACGACAGACCCCAGAGTGCATTTAGACTCTTTTGTTTCGCATATGGAGATACAAGGGGTCTCAGGGGGACTCATGTGTAGAACCTTTTCCCTCACCCTTGGAGGATCAGCTAGGCAATGGTATAGAAGGCTACCAGCTGCATCCATCTCCAGCTTTGATGAACTTGCCCGCAGTTTTCTCACATATTTCAACAATATGAAAATGCGGAGTCGACCAGCGCAGAGCCTTCTTTCAATCAAGCAGGGTCGCAATGAAACCCTTCGTGCGTTCTTGAATAGATATCAGCGGGAGGTTTCACGAGTTGACCTATTTCATGATGGTTACGCCATGCAAGGCTTGGTTCAAGGAATCAGGGAGGAGCTCCCTCTAGCATGGGAATTCTCCGTTAACCTCCCATGTACCTATCAAGAAGCATTAACAAGGGTTTCTAGCCATGCTGATGCAGAGGAAATCTTTCAGGCCAATTACCCTGGGCAAACTCCGGTGGTACCCAATTCCTCGCGTACAGATAGAAGACCGTACGATAATCATAGAGGAACGCCTCACGATAAAAATCGTAAATCAGTTTCGGACCGACACTCTGCACGTAACACAATCCGAAATGATCACTTCCTGTTACCAGGGTCATCCAACCGACCCCGTCAAGAGCATCATGATCAACCTCAGGAGGAGCACCGTACATTTACGTTGCTTACCATGCCACAGCAAGATATCCTTAAGGAAATCAAGGATAAAGGCCTCCTGAAAGAACCTGCTCCCTTACGGACAAATCCAAAAGCAAGGGATAAGAGAAAGTATTGTCACTTTCACCAGGCCCATGGTCATAATACTGCCGACTGCTTCGAATTGAGGAGACAGATCGAGAGTCTCATCAAGGATGGCCAACTGCAGGAATATATTTATCGGCCCCCTGAGTCATCCAACAAAAATGACAAAGGGAAGGAGCCGTTGGAAGAAGTAGCCACAATCTTTGGGGGAGTAGTGGCCGGTTCGAGCTCCCAAGCCCGAAGGCAGCTGGTCAGGCAAGCTAGAAACGACCTCACTCACCACGAGGTTAACCTGACAGCCTCTTCCACCAATGTAGGAAGTCATGACGTTATCTTCTTCTCATCGCAAGATGCGCAGGGCATCCATCACCCACATTGTGATGCCTTGGTCCTCACAGTGATAGTGGCCAACAAAAGGCTACGAAGAGTGTTGATTGACAACGGGAGCTCGGCTGACATACTGACACTGGATGCATTTGATCGGGTGGGTCTTAACCGCAAAGATATGAGAGGCATCCAGACTTCCCTGATAGGATTCACTGGAGGAAAAGTCATTCCTGAAGGAATGATCCCATTACCAGTGACCTTGGGAGAAGGTTCCCTGCAAACAACCAGGATGGTAAACTTTCTCGTGGTAGACCATCCGGGAGTGTATTATGCCATCCTTGGTCGGCCGTCACTCTATGACTTCAAGGCCGTGATGGGTGTTTATCATCATGTCCTAAAATTTCCAACACCGGTGGGCGTAGGAGAAGTTAGGGGTGAACAGCGAGCCTCCCGAGAGTGCTACAATATGGCCTTTAAAGAGAAGGCACATAAGTTGTTAACAATCCGAGGAGAACCTCCCGTGGTCATAAACTAGGCGGTCAAGTGCCACAAAATACTCGAGAACCCATTGACGAAGCATTATGGCTTAACTAATAGGGTTGTCATCGAGTCAAAGCAGTCGCCCGACCAGGCACATACGGACTGGTCACCTCGGATGGAGGTTGCTCCCTCGTCTGTGGAATCTCGAGCACTCAAAGAAATACTACTTGTAACCTCTCTCTATATGTATTAACTCCGCCCAGGAGTTATGCGCGCCTCTCTATATGCAGTGACTCCGCCCAGGAGCTTATGCATGTGTAACAACTCCCATAGGGAGACCAATAAAGAGGTTATTAATAAAGTGCTCAGATTATTCAGAATTCTTTTGACTGCACCTCCTTAAAGCACACGTATAACCAAATTGCAATGAGATGGAACAAGTAAAAGAATACAACCCCAGAGAAAAAAAAAATTTTAGTGTTCTTATTATTTGAAAATTGGTTGAGGGATGCCACACATCCTCGACTAATACATTGAATCGAAAGTAAAGACAGTAAAAGGTAAAATCAAGGCCTGGAGAGCAGCCGTGATATGGTTATTCCTATGAATAAGCATCTACCTACTTGGAAGAATTCCAATTATCCCTAAGAAGTGGCCTCATCACCTCCTTCTTCTTCTGAAGACGGTAAGGTAGAGTCGCCTTGCTTGGCCTCCCAAGCTGCTATGTCCAATGTCGACTCATAATCCTCATCTTTAAGGATGAGACGGCGGAATTGCTCGGGATCGGGGTTTGTTGTAGGGATAGGCTCTTCCACCAAGTTTAACTCCTCAGCTATGGGTGACTGATCAATCTCTGGATGGCGGTCATGGAACCATCTACGCACCCCATTGACTCCCTCAATGTAGGAGCGTTCTATAGCTTGCTGGTAGATGCGACCCCTACGGAAGCGAGCCACTGCTTTGCCTATCCTACCTTGCTCAGCAGTAGCTCTCTCTCGAAGTTCTTGGCTAAAATCATTGGCCCTTTTACGCTGGATAGCTGCCTCCTTCTTGGCCTCAGACAAGTCAGCCTTCAGCCTACCAATCTGTTCCTTCATCTCTGCCATTCTACTTTCCGTCTCGGTTAAGTTGTCAAGGCAGACTAGATGCTTCGCCTTCCAGTCGTCAACCTCGGAAGTGAGAAGGTTTACTTCCTTGAGGAGGTTGGTATTGGTAGACTCCCCTTGAGCCAAGGGTCCTGTCGCCTACAGAAAGGAAGGCAAGGAGAGGGAAGGAGTTAAGGCATGACCGTCAAAGTATAAAGAAAAAAGGAAGAGAGGGTTTCAATGAAGCCTAACCTGAAGGATGATGCCCATCCCGACGGCGATCGCATCAAAGTATGAGAGTCTTACGTCTCCTGGAAAGACATTGGTAGGCATGAGGCGTGCAGCATTTTGAGACCACTCCTGAAGGTAGTCTCCACATGTTGAGCCGCCCTGAAAGCCCGTACTGTCAAAAGTAAAGCGCTTGGGTAGCTGAGTGGCTGAAGGTAAACGGCTCCCAGTAGGCTGGGAGGTTGCCACTTCACCCGTAGGCTGAACGGAGGCAGACCTTTCAGGAACTGGCTTCCGTACGGGAGCCTCCTTGTGACTACTAGCTCTCCTCTTTGGAGGTCTGAGAATTGGAGGACTGCCACTCCGCTTCTTCTGGGATGAACTAGGTTTGTCATGAGTGAAAGGCTTAAGTGGCATCTTGGCTACGAGTTGAGCAAACCGCTTCTTGGTAGGATGTAATGGGAATAGTCCTGCACGAAAATAAAATTGGTAAGACTGCAAGTACATGTTTGATGAAATAAGATCAAAAAGTAATGACCCAGCTTACCTTCCGGAGGAATGGGAGGTGATAAGCCAAGACGGGCCAATTGCTCCCGATCAGTGAGGTTATTCACGTTCTTCGCATCCACGGGTAGCTTGAGCACCACTTGCAAGTCGTCCCTCTCTTTTTGATACAACAGCGGACGCTTGGTCCAAGAAGCTGCAACAAAAACAGAAAATAATGTCAGTCGATCAAGAGTGGTCATAACAAAGTCAGATAATGAGCCATTATAATATGGTACCACAAACACCAAAATGCCTCATAATCTTCAACTTCTCCCCCTTTGGACGAGCACCTTCCTGATACTTCCAACCGCCACCACACCAGAATTGCTTAAACTTCCATTCTTTCACATGGGAAGGAATGCCAAAAAGGCGGTTGGGGTCATCCGTCTTCCCTCGCTAGGATATATAATAGTAACCCGTCTTCTCTCCATTCGGCGGGTGAATAGCAAATATGTGCTTAACATGATTGGTGGTAGGGTCGCCAAGGCCGGCGCTTCTGAATAAACTTTGAAAAGCTATCAGAAGCCTCCACCCATTGGCCGACAGTTGGGAAGGAGCGATGCCCATAGCATCGAGTATACGGCGAACGTAGTTATCAAAAGGCGCCCGGAGACCAGCTCTCAATAGCTCTAAGCTTAGACCAATGACACCGCGGGGTGGCTTACTCCACCGATCACCCTTCCTTGGAAGAAACAGGATGACTGAAGCGGGGATAAGGAAATGGGCTCTATATGTCTTTAATCGGTCTTCTGGAAGCTGGTTATCAATATGGTCCGCCTCCCACCACTTTTCGGCCTCCGGTTCGCTATCCGAGGTAGCAGAGGACGACCAGTCGTTGTCCCCTTCAGTGTTTACCACCTCATGGTTGACAGAATTTTGTCCCAACTCCCGATCCGGACCCAAAAAGTTTTGATAAAATTCGTTAACTTCTTTACGGTTGGTCGCCGGATCCTTGCCCCTGGAAGACTGGGTTTGATGACTCGGTTCCCCCCGTATCAACCTTACAGTGGTTTTGACTCTAGCCATCTGCACAGTCAAAGAAGGGTCGTTAGTCATCAAACCAAGTCTACTGAGGGAGGGAAGAGGTGAGTAAAAAAAAAAAAAAAAAACTGCTGGGGGACTGTATCGAGAGTCCGCGGGAGCACACCCGCGGAGGATAAAGTATTCAAAGTTAGAATGTCCGCGGAAGCACACCCGCGGAAGAAGGAAAAAAATATATTGAAACTTAAAAATCCGCGGAAGCACGCTCGCGGAGGAAAGTTTATTCAAGTTTGAAAGCCCGCGGAAGCACACCCGCGGAGGAAAAATTATTAAAGCTTGAAAGTCCGCGGAAGAACACCCGCGGACCCGCGGAAGTACGCCCGCGGAAGAAAAAAAATATTGAAACTTGAAAATCCGCGGAAGCACGCCCGCGGAGGAAAGTTTATTCAAGTTTGAACGCCCGCGGAAGCACACCCGCGGAGGAAAAATTATTAAAGCTTGAAAGTCCGCGGAAGAACACCCGCGGACCCGCGGAAGTACGCCCGCGGAAGAAAAAAAATATTGAAACTTGAAAATCCGCGGAAGCACGCCCGCGGAGGAAAGTTTATTCAAGTTTGAAAGTCCGCGGAAACACCCCCGCGGAGGAAAAATTATTTAAGTTTAAAAATTCGCGGAAACACCCTCGCAGAGAAAAAATTATTTAAGTTTAAAAATTCGCGGAAACACCCCTGCGGAGAAAAAATTATTTAAGTTTAAAAATTCGCGGAAACACCCCCGCGGAGAAAAAATTATTTAAGTTTAAAAATTCGCGGAAACACCCCCACGGAGGAAAAATTATTTAAGTTTGAAAATTCGCAGAAAACCCCCCGCAGGAAAAAATTATTTAAGTTTGAAAAATTTTCAGAAACACCCCCCGGACAAATAATTTTTGAAGTTTGAAAATTCGCAGGAACACCCACGCGAAATAAAATGAAGTTTCGAAATTTTCACAAACACCCCCGCGATTTTAAGTAAAAGTTTTAAAATTTTACACCAGCACCCCCGAAGTTATATAATGAAAATTTCGAAATTTGCTAATATGCCCCCGTACTTATTCAAATTTCCTGCATGAAGTCCTTGCAAACTCACGTAAACCTGCATGACGCAGGCAGCAAGGCCAGCGCCCAGCGCTCGCTCGAGCAGCGCCCAGCGCGCGCGCAATCGCCCAGCGCGCCCAGGCAGCACGCCTAGGCAGCGCGCCCAGGCAGTGCGCCCAGGCAGCGCGCCCATGCTGCGCGCCCGGGCAGCAGCCCATGGGGCCTCGCCTGCTCGCCCAGCGCGCACAGGCCCTCGCCCGCTCGCCCCGCGCGCACAGGCCCTCGCCCGCTCGCCCCGCGCGCACAGGCTCTCGCCTGCTCGCCCAGCGCGCACAGGCCCTCGCCCGCTTGCCCCGCGCGCACAGGCCCTCGCCTGCTCGCCCCGCGCGCACAGGCTCTCGCCCGCTCGCCCAGCGCGCCCATGCAGCGCGCCCAGGCAGTGCGCCCAGGCAGCGCGCCCATGCTGCGCGCCCAGGCAGCACGCCTAGGCAGCGCGCCCATGCTGCGCACCCGGGCAGCACGCCCAGCGTGCCCATGCTGCGCGCCCGGGCAGCACGCCTAGCGTGCCCATGCTGCGCGCCCAGGGACTCCACCACGTCCAAAAACTCATTCATATGTCTTTTTCTTTCACACACAATCGCATAAACATACGTAGGGCATAATCCGTACAGAATTTTTGCATTAAAGAAAAAATTTTTCCATGCACTCTAAAGTGTATACA
>SNVD02012743.1:0-71215 GCA_013180625.2 Boswellia sacra
TTGAATAGTTGTAAACGCCATCCCGTTTCCCCGTGTTTTAATGGTTATGTACCCCAACTTCTCCTTATTTTCATGAATGATTATAAACTGTCTCACCCAACATGTAGTAAGCAAGATAAAACTAGTCGTATGCAAAAAACAAATTTAGGATCAGGATAGACTACAATTGATCGACTAAAACCTTAAACTCGACAGACCTTAGTGGAGGCTAGACTTTGTCCGAGTGGATTGAAGATCCATACCTAACTTCCCAAACTTGACTCTGAAAGAATAATGGCTAGTTGGGTCCTGAACCAATGGATCGATTGTCGTTCTCCAACTTATTCCCGCAATTAGTTACCTAGGTCTTGACTCCAAAATCTCTAGAACTTGTCTTCGTGACTTGTTCTGTGGTGCCTCCAAGCACCGAAAGGCCTTGGAGAGTAGTGTCGTGATCACGATAACTTGGAGTGAGATGGAAGCCCTGCTCACACACACTGCTTCATTTGGACACCCCTTGTTGGCTATTTTACTATGTAATTAGAGGCTCATGATTTTGAAGCGAAATCATCAAAATGCCTTCAAAATTGGAAACAGTAATTTTTAAGTTTTTCACCTTTTGATCACTTTGATTTAGTTTATCTTTCATTCTCGTCCCTACAACTATATTGCCCAATATAATTACATCATATATTTCCATATTTTATTATTTTTATAAAATATTTTAAAATTGTTAATTTAATTATTTTAACATTATTAATTAGAAATATTAAACAGTTTTTATTACTTTTTAGATTTGAAAACAAAACAATGTGAACAAATTCCTTAGGCGGCGAGTTAGTGCTATTGCCTAAAAATCCATTTCTCCGGTGCTTTGACTTCGGCAAGTGGACACGTTAAATCTGCCAATCCCACTAACTCTTTGTATCAGGTGAGTTCACATGTGCCTAACTTTGTCTTCTTTGCTTTTATGGGATTTAAACCACTTATGACTACTTTGAACTTTTAGAAAAGGGTGGTCCATTTTCCACCTAAATTACTCTTGGCATTTTTGTCAACATTTGACATTGATCTTTCATTTTGAGCATCAACCTGCATTACAAAAATATCCCCAATTATAAATAAAAGATATTAATTGAATTCTTATAGCTTATGATTAATTGTATACATTCTTTTATAAGTAGGGAACTTCATTCGTTAAGATTTTAAGACTCTGATTTTCATGAAAGAGATTATAGATTTTCTGGATCATTAAAAAGGAGGATTTTGAATTAGTGTGATAATGCAAATGTAAACCATTAGATGTAAGCCTATTAAGAAATTAATCTAATAAAGAATACTTTCTTATGTATAAATAATCTCCAGACCACGTAGTTGTAGATGTTCTTAATTTTGAGAGAGGGACAATGTCAAGTTCAAATATCATACATTATTTTTAAGATATAAAAGTGAGACTAATTATATATATACATATATTTTTTCCATATAGAATCCGTTGACACATTAAAATCTTTTGAAGTAATATTATTTTATGTCATATTTCTATCTAAAATAATATATTAAGTGATACAATATTATCTTGGATGAATGATGAGTTAATATGAAAATGAAGTGGAATGTGATATAGGAATGTCACGTAACCATAATCAAAAAGAGTATGTTATAATTTTAAAATGGATATATAAATAATATATGTTATATAAATTGTAAGATTTTATATACTATTACTATTTTAAACATTCAAGTAATAATTTGACAATAAATTAACGAAAAAGTGAAAATAGAGAACAAGGAGAACTCAATAAAGGAGGTTAAGGTGACTGCAGTTAGATATTGTAACTTAAGGGAAATCCCCAACAAAATTTTGTCTTTAACATCTATCTCCTATCTTTTTAGTATGAGACCAACTTATATAATTCGAATTTCGATGAGATCTCGAAGAAAGAGACAATTTTTAAGTCGAAAAACGTTAAAATCTGAATAATTTAACCAAGTTTTATTTAGAGCCCTAGTCATGTTATAGATAAAAAAATACCTTAATTACTAAATCCTCTAATTTGGTGAGGTTCAAAGTCTCGCAGGCTCCATTTATTAACTAACTACATACTTTCACCAAATAGAAAACAAATGAATATTTAGAGGGAGACGCACTTCAATATCTATAAATAGGCTTGTTAGCATTAGCCAAGAATAGCATTGCAAATCTCTTTTTGGGCCAATACATCAACCTACATTTCTTGCGCATCCAACCAATTCTTACTCGTAAGTTCTTGAAAATTCGATTCAGTGTATCAATCTAAGCTCATTAATTAGGTCAATATTTAATTTCTAGCTTCATATATTTGTTTATACACACACACACACACACAAACATATATATATTATTTTGATTCTCATTGTGTCTCATTTTCTTTAGTTTTTGTTCAAATCACATATTAACTTGTCCATTTTTGTGTTCTTACTAATTAGTTGATTGAAAATTTTGGGAAATAACAAAATTATTTTTAGCCAGAACAATCAATAGCAGACTTCATTATTTAATTACAATTTTTAATTCATAACGAAAGAAAATTAAAATCACTCTTTGTTTGATCAATTTTCGAACATGAACTGACTTGTCGCAGTAGAAAAGAAAGCATGTATGCAGTTGATATGTGGAGGCTGAAGATTGCATGCAGAAGGCGGAAGAAGACAATAAGTGCTCAAAATCATTTAAAACATTAAATGAATGAATCTTAGGTGGACATTTGAGCAACTTAACTTTGTATATAACTTAGATCATACTCAGGCTTTGCAACTGCCTTGTGCTGTGTAGCTATATCATTAACCCATCTTAATTTTCTCGTAAGATTTTAACGGTTCTACTTTTAATTGTCCTCGTCGGTTCTGAAATGATCGCTAACTGTCTAAGAGATAATGGAATTAATTATTTTTGTTTATTGTGTTGAGGGTCATTTTAATATATATAAATTGTTAATTGCAATTACATGTGACATGCAGATCTTAGAGAAAACAATAAATATGTGGAGGCTGAAGATTGCAGAGGGTGGAAACAGCCCATATATGTACAGTACAAACAATTACGTGGGAAGACAAATATGGGAATTTGATCCTGATGCAGGCTCAGCCGAAGAACTAGAAGAGGTAGAAGAGGCTCGCCAAAATTTTCACGAGAACCGACGTCGGGTCAAGCCTTCAAGTGATCTACTATGGCGATTACAGGTATATGTGAATTTAGCCCCATCATTTCCGTTTCTCGAAGTGAATTCCATTATATAATTAATTTCCTTTTGAACTTAACAATTAATTTTTAATATTTGACTTTTCATTATTTAATGTCAATTAATATTTCTTATTGTAACAAATTAAATGAATGCATGGTTGCAGTTTCTGAGAGAGAAACAATTCAAACAAACAATTGCTGAGGTGAAGGTGAAGGATGGTGAAGAAATCACGTATGAAACTGCAACGATGGCATTGAGGAGGGCTGCCAACTACTTTTCAGCCTTACAAGCTAGCGATGGCCATTGGCCTGCTGAAAATGCTGGTCCTTTGTATTTTCTTCCACCATTTGTGAGTGCTCCACCTCATTATAATTTAACATCATTACAAGCACACATTACAAATATATATATATATATATATATATATATATATATATATTATAATAAGTACCTTGAGTTTTTACTTAATCTTAGGAGAGAATAACTACATATTTTTCGTCAATCTCACCTTTAAAATTATCTTCAAATCATCATTTTCATCTCTCAAATTATCATTTTTAAGAGTGTGATTGACAAAAATTGTATAACCGTTCTTTATTTATAATTAAGTGAAAACTTAAAGATACTTATTTGATATTGCCTCATAATATATATATATATATATTTTTTTTTTATGGGATATTTTAATACAAATTTTGACACAATTTATTGACACAAATTTATAACTATTGATCTCACCCAATCTAATAGTTAAGATTAAAAATCAACAAGATAAATTTAATATTACCAACTCACCAATCATCTCAACTATTGAATCTTGTAAATCAACTTAAAAAATTATATCTAATCTTGTATATTTTATATCCATATATCCATATCCCTTCTCTCTCCTCATCGTTTCTTTCAGTTTTCTTTTAAAATCCCTTACAGAAGCTTTCTCTTTGACCTTTGTAGTTTTCTAGTTAATATGTCTCCTTCAACTCTCTTCCATTTCTCTCTAGCTAGCATACTGAGAATATTTTATTATAATTTAGATTTGCTACAAAAAGACATTTTTGACCCATCGTTACGATAGTCATAACTTGAGAAGAGAAGTTAATAACGTCTGAATAAGTCCAAGATGGGTAGTCTTGAGTTGCAATAGAATATTGCAGATTTCTCTTTCTATTTTTTCCCTCTGATCCTTGCAAATTATTCTTCCTCTCTCTTTTTTTTCCTTCAATCTCTTGATCAGCAAAAGATGTTATTAGAACTCAAAATAGATAATCAAAGTAAAATCGAGTATCTTAGTAACACAAATATATACCATAAGATATATATAAACTTAATCTTCAGGGTTGAATAATGAATACTGACCAAAACAAGTAAGCAAATGGTGGAGAGAGAAGCGTTTTGGGAGAAAAATGGAGGAGAGAGAAATCATATAAAAATACGAATTAAATGATTAGCAAATTGCTTTTATGTTGTACCTGAGGAGTTAAAGCTATTAGCTTTTATTAGAACTGTTTGATCAATCCAAGGACCGAGAATATAAGGTCCGGATCCAAGTAATTTACGGGATCCTGGACTGGAAAATTACCATACATCTTTTCAAGGATCTCATGCAGTCACCTCCGGTTCCATATGTTTTGTTTTCTTTCAAGTACATCAACACAATTGGAAAATGAAACTATCCCTCGAACTTTGGTTTAATTAATTAAATAAACAACTATGACCTTCCATTCTCTATTCCATTGTGATCGACCAACTATCTTCAACAATTTTTTATAAATAAATTTTTTAAATTTTTTTATTTAATTTATAGGATAACAAGTTGTTTATTAATTAATTTTCTTGAAATTTTTCTATTTTTGATAGTTTGATATATTAATTATGAAAGATACTAGAATAGGTCGATAGTGTAGGCTATTATTTCTATTTTGTTGTATTTCTCGTTTTGCATACCATATTGATCTTTATTGTAAACCATTTTTGTTTGTCTAATAATTTAGACTTGAATTTGAGGGTAAAATTTTGTCAAAACTACAATTTTCATGATTGACGTAATAGAAAAGTTAACAATAGGAGTTGTCTATTATTCTTAGAAACCGAAAGAGACTCTGGATTTTCGAAAACTTGAAGGAAGGTTTTGAATGTATCCAAGCATTAAAAAAAATGCTTCTAGATACAATTCCAAAATTAACGATAAAATCCAAAGCAAATGAAAGGTTGTGCTAATTTTTAAAATGACCAATAAATATTGTGAAATTTTACTCTTTATAACTTACTCAAAAATTTGAGATTACAAAAATTATTTCCTAAGGATGGAGGGATACAATGTACCACCTTGATGTTTAAAGAATGACTACTTCATTTACACAAGTTGATTCTAATATAATTAAAAAAAAAACTGTACTTAAATTTGAAATTCCATAATGCACTTACGTGAAATTTTTTTTGAAAATGCTTATTTTTAAATTTTCTTTATTTTATTGTTGTGAAATAATTTTTTTAAATTTTTGTATTGATATATAAATTAATGATAAAACAGTAACAACTTATTTTTGTCTTATATTATTTCGTTACATGAATACTTTTATTTTTTAAAATTTATGACGAGTAAATTGATATTGTCATTGATCATATATTTTTTTGTCATTCCGCCCCTTGAGGTTTGGCAAAATGTCCATAATATCCTATGATTCCAAAATTTTCATAAACCTCCCTTCTCTGTTAAGGACTGTTAAAAAATTATATTAAAAATAAATATTTTTTTTTCTAAATTACCCATAGTTGGCGATTCAAAAATATTTAAAATTCTAACAATAAAAAAGAAAAAAAATAAAAGTTTTAAAAAAATTCTGCAAATTGTCTATCAACCACTATGTGTTAAGTCTTATAAAAATTATTACTACAATAAATGAGAAATAAATAAATTTAAAATAACTTTTTTACATTTAAAGTCAAATATTAAAATATTAAATAATAAAAATTTGTCACATATGCACTTGTCAAAAATAGTCTTATAAAGTTTAAGTATTCCAAGGTATTTTTTATTTTTCTAATTTTAATTTTTATATTTTTAGAATTTTAAATATTTTTGAATAGCCAATTTTCAGCAAGTTGAGAAAATACACATTTTTCATAAAATTTTTGGTCGGTCGTAACAGAGAAGAGTGGTTTATGCGATTTTGAGAACTACGTCATGTGGGATTTTGATAAACCTTAGGAGAGGTAGGTGGAATTGATCCTATGTTTCTAAAATAAAAATTGATTTAATATTAAAAATAATTAGTGGAGCTATAGTTGCCCTGATGTTTATAGGGTATTATGGGTAATACACTAAATTTTATTTAGTTTAGTGTGAAGAGCGGTGTGAGTTTTTTTTTTTTTATTTATTTTTTTTTTTTAAGTTTACGAGGCTCATAGAATGTCTTGAAAACTTTAGGGGAGACACGGGAAATTAAGCTCAGTGCTGTAAATAGTTTAAAAGTAAAGTGTTGTTAATTGCTCCTAAATTATGCTGTTTAAAATATAGAACTTTTGAATAACTAACTTGTAGCAGATACCTTTACAAATAAGTGACGTTCAATTAGCAATATTCCATATATCTAAAGTTACTATTCTCATATGCTATACACAAATTCTCCAATAGAGTTAAAGTTCGTTAAAAAGATATCCAAAATAAAATCTATTATTAGACTTTTCTTCAACCCATCCAAAAAAAATTAAAAAAAAATAGCTCCATCTTTCTCATGAAATATAATATCCATATAAGAATTTAAGATTTCACCATGGCATAATTATAGTCACAAAATATATATACTATACATATCAATGGCATAATTTGAATTGATTGCGAAATTCTGTAGCAAAATGCTATATTTTGCATGAAAAAAAAAAGTTTTGAAATGTCATATTTCTTGTAGTGCCATTAATTCTTTTAGGTGAAGATAGTTGTTGATCCTAACCAATGGTTGCTTAGTCACAAACTTCAGGCCATTTTGACGACTAAATATATATGTTTAATCATTTTTCTATGCAATTTGCAGGTCATGTGCTTGTACATTACAGGGCATCTTAACACTGTTTTTACAGCTGAGCATCGCAAGGAAATCTTACGTTACTTGTACAATCATCAGGTACTTGTTTAATTTGGGGTTTATTACAATAGGAGATCAATTTCGAAATGTATATGTATCTCAACGTTAACTGTCTATGATATAGCATGAAGATGGTGGATGGGGAATCCACATTGAAAGCCACAGCAGTATGTTTGGCACAGTTTTCAGTTATATTTGCATGCGTCTGCTTGGATTAGGACCTGATGATGGTGAAAACAAGGCTTGCACAAGAGCACGAAAATGGATTCTTGACCATGGAGGTGTAACATATGTACCCTCTTGGGGCAAGAATTGGCTTTCGGTATGACATATGGGTCTATATCTAAAAAATTTAGATAGAATTGCAAAAGTGAACAAACTAAAGGATTCTTTTAAAATTAACTCAGTCGCTGAAATTTTGATGGTATGATCATGTTTGACAATTTGACAATTTCAAATAATTTTTTTTTTTTGGTTGCCGAATGGTAAAGCTTTAGATGCTTTCATAAAAAAATAAAAAATAAAAAATACGCATACACACGTACACGTCAAGGTCTCATTCTATCGGATATGGTCAGAATATCAAATTGTTGGTGCCTGAGTTATTTTCAACATATGCTCTAATTTGGGTCATTGTCTTTATTTCGCAGAAAAATTATCCTATTGGGAGCAGTAATGAAGGTTTAAGTACAATAATGTTGTTTTTATTTTGTTACTTTGCTATAGATACTAGGAGTATTTGAATGGTCAGGGACCAACCCAATGCCCCCAGAGTTTTGGATCCTTCCTTCATTTTACCCAATGCATCCAGGTTTGTACGATTTTCTGAACATTGAACGGTGTTTTTTTGTCCCAAATTTTTTACAGAAAATTGATATTATAAGAATATGTGGTTACTTTTGTTCTATTAAAATTCTTTTAAGAAACGAAACAAAAACAATAGAATAAATGTAAAACAATCTCAAGAAAGATGGTTAAACGCTTATGCAAAGTTGCATAATTATATATCATGGATTACATGGCGTTGAATCCCAAAATTGTTGTAGAACTCAATGAAAATGTCTGAATGGCAATTGGTTAATTTATCGTAATTTCGAGGGCACGTTTAACGTTTTCTTTCTTCAACGCAGCAAAAATGTGGTGCTATTGTCGATTGGTGTACATGCCGCTGTCCTATTTGTACGGGAAAAGATTTGTTGGTCCAATTACACCACTTATTCAACAGTTGAGAGAAGAACTGCACACCGAGCCTTACAATAAAATCAACTGGAGAAAAGCGCGTCATCTCTGTGCAAAGGTGGTTCTACCTTTATCTTTTCACATTGGTGCAATATCTAATACTGTGTTTTGCTATTATTTTCTAACTAATAAAACCTGTTAAAAAAAATCACAGGAGGATTTGTACTATCCTCATCCTTTTGTACAGGATGTACTTTGGGATAGCCTTTACCTAGCAACTGAGCCTCTCCTAACTCGTTGGCCTATGAACAAATTGATAAGAGAGAGGGCTCTGCAAGAAACAATGAAATTTATACATTATGAAGATGAGAATAGTCGATATATTACGATCGGATGTGTGGAAAAGGTAAAATTCTTAAATCTTATAATTAGAATTTTCTATTTTTGACTTTAGTTTATCTATTTTTATTCTTCTTATTAATTTATTATGAATGTATGTTATGAAAATTAGACCTTCCAACGAACTCTAGTATTTGTACTATGATTTTATATGATTAGGTTAAAAAAGTAATCGTAAGTATAGGAATATGTCACAAGCCTCTTTTTGGATCCTAAAAGTAGGTCTATGTATATGTACATAAATTCATATATACATAGAGGCCAATAGTATTTAGTATAAGTGACCTAAAAGGAATTTCTAATTTTAGCATTATAAGAATCACATTGGATTTTGGTATTTTTTTTATCTAAAAACAAATTAATTCTACAATTTATTTATTCTTGTGTTGAATTTATAACCTATTCGGACATCTAAAAGTTTTCATGACTAATTTTATTAAAAAAGTAAAAGAATTACTTGTATGAATTAGTTCACATGTGGGAGACGTAATTCTTTATTTTAAGTCAAAATCAGAAGCTCTGAGTCTACAAGTATAGATCGAATACTTTGTTCTGTAAAAGATTATAGTCTTGTCTATCTCAATTGAGAAGATAAGTCTCAAATTATCGAAGTGTTCGACTTCAGGTGGAAACACTAGTGCGTTATAGTTATTACATTAACATGAATTGGAGCAAGTGAAACAAGGCTTAAGGGCACGTACCATATCTTATCCATGTTGTCACTAACTAGCACTATTACATGTTTAATCTTTCTACTATCGACCATGCGCATAATGTAGCTTTGAGTTTTTTATTAGTACCTGGATAGTAAAAAATAGGCCTAGCTAAGCTTAAGAATTTGACGCTATTCATGATGAGGATTATGAATCAAGTTGTTAATATTACCTAATAGATTAAACATTGTAACACAAGGCTAAATTTGTAATTGAGTGATAATATGGTAATTTCACCTCACAAATTGTAACAATGCTTCGGCGGGATTGGCGTGGTATAGTGTACGCTAAATGAATTAAACTAATTAAATAGTGTATAAGCTTCATATAAATATTGACATTTAATCCAAAGAGTGAAATATTGGGTTTAGAATGGAGTGACCCAATATAAATGGACAAGTCAAATCATAATTAAAGGGTTTATGATCCAATAAAGTTTTGAATTATTTGGATCCATTAGTCCCTTGTCCAGCTCGCTAAAACTTAATTAATTGGTTGATTTATTTAATGCTAATTTGCACATTTAATTTATTCATTTTGCCATAGTTGTTCCAACATGTGCTCTCTAGGGATTGCGTGGCCATTAAAAGAATCACTCGATAGTTAATTAGTTTTGTGCACTATATGAGTGAGAGATGTTGGACTTTTGTTTGGTACAAATTGGGCATCCATGAATGCGCAAACCAACCCAGTGAAATGTCATTAGACAATTCTTGTGGGCAATTACACAAGTTATTATTTCTCCTTTCTCAAGTGATTAAGGGTTCAATTGATGGGTTAACTAAGGAAGCTAGAATATAGAAAATATTGAAAGATAGAAAATGATGTCTAGCTAACACGTTTACTACCTTTAGATTTTAGGTAAAAAAGAAACTTAGCATAACATCAAAACCCTATTTGTTAGTTTAAAATATCTTTATAAAAATATTAAAATTAGATTTTAAAATATTTCTATAACTGCTTTGCATCTTGTATCATAGTTAATTCATAAATAAATACCAACACTTTGAAATCAGCCGGCCTTCTTGTTTATCCTCTGCACCTTTGAATTTTTGTGGACTTGCTTGCTCACTTAGAGAGAGCGTGCATGTAAGGTTTAAGTGAACAATTCCCTCATTTATAATTATAGGTCAAATATTCCAAATCCTATTAGCATTAAATAACTCAATCAATTAATTGGGCTTTTGTAAATAAAGAAGGCCGAAAGGATTTGATGTGGTTCGACAATGCTGCCTACATCAACAAATCGATATTAGTGAGAATATCCATTATTTGGAAATAAATAAACTTACAAGAGCTTTCATGACTTTCCTCACTGAAACACCCAGAGGCTCAGTGCCCGAATGCACCCAAAAGCACTTTTTTCCAATCAA
Source organism: Boswellia sacra (assembly GCA_013180625.2). NCBI lineage: Eukaryota > Viridiplantae > Streptophyta > Magnoliopsida > Sapindales > Burseraceae > Boswellia > Boswellia sacra. The sequence goes on from SNVD02012743.1 coordinate 10,950, forward strand.
TAATCACCCAAATCTCCTTTAGCACACCGTAGTTCGTATCCTTTTACACATTCAATCTAACGATTGAAAATCCACTTCTTTGCCCTTTGCTCAAGTTTACATGAGCATAAAACCATCGAATATCTTCAAAAATACCATAGCATGATTATGCAGCCGTAACTTCTATTGAAATTTATAGCTGAAGATGAACATTTGTTGATCAAGCAACAAGCTATGTTAACAGCTTCACCCAATAATCTTCAATGTAAAAATCTAAAATGTTATCTTTCCCTCATTTATTTATTTCATGCAAACAACTACACTAGCTAGAATTACTACGGTTTTTGTGGAAAGCAACTTGGTACCATTTTTTTTAAATTTTTTTCAATTTAAATATAATGGTAATTTTTTTTCTAAACTTTTCTATCAAATATAATTTTTTTTCTAAACTTTTCTATCAAATTTGAACACATATAAATATATTTTCTGAATATGTTATTGGATTTTGCACATGTGATTAAGATTCCATTCAGTATAATTTGTTTTGATTTCCAAATTAAACAATAATACTTAAGGAAATTTTTTGTTTCAGGCACCCTTGAACTTTATTCATTTAATTTGCTTAAAGAAGAAAAATACTAGACTCGATCTTTTTATGCAAATTGTTGTGTCACAATATGAGTGGATTAGGAAAGTGTAAAAGTAATGCAACAAACTTGGGTGATTGATGTTGCAGTGAAAGAGTAATGCCACATAAGTATTTTGTATAGGATATTTTGTTTTGTAAAATTTGTAATTATGGCATTACTCTTTAAAATAAATATTTTTTTTTTCCAAATTAATTATAAATGAATGATCTAACTTCCTTATTCATAAATAACACTTGAATTGAACAGCCACTATGTATGCTTGCTTGTTGGGTCGAAGATCGCAATGGGGATGCCTTTCAGAAGCATCTTGCTAGAGTCCAAGATTACATTTGGCTCGGAGAAGATGGAATGAAGGTTCAGGTTTGTACTTATTAATTGTTTCACCTATTTTTTAGTTTATTTATTTTTATTCGTATAATTCTAAAAAGATATATATAATTGCTTAATTTAAGAAATGGCATTCCATTATTCATATGCAGACTTTTGGCAGCCAAGTGTGGGATACTACTCTTGGTCTTCAAGCTTTAATTGCTAGCAACCTTGGTGATGAAATTGGACCTACACTTGCAAAAGGACATGATTTCTTAAAGAAATCTCAGGTTTAATATTAATTTCCTTTTCATTAATTTTGATCTTCACAAAATTAAACTAACAATGCATTAATATATAATTACTTAATTGGAAATTACGTAGATCAAGGATAATCCATCAGGCAACTTCAAAAGCATGTTTCGTCATTTTTCAAAAGGGGCTTGGACTTTCTCTGATCAAGATCATGGATGGCAAGTTTCTGATTGCACTGCAGAAAGTTTGAAGGTACTCGACGCTTTTCCAAGAACTTGAGGCGAGTTCGGAGCCAAATATTCCGTGTTAAATAATGTGTTTCCTTTTTAATAATATTAATTTCTTTCTTTATTTCGCCCAGTGTTGCTTACTTTTCTCAATGTTGCCCCAACAAACTGTTGGAGAGAAAATGAGACCTGAGAGGCTATATGAGGCTGTCAATTTCATAATTTCTCTTCAGGTAAATGATTAACTTGCATGCATCGATATCTTTTAGATTGACTATCGTAACATATGTTATACTATACATTGTGTTGGAGTTTCTATAAAATTTCCCATTAATTAGATGGTCTAAAGTATATCTTTATAATCTGATCTCAACAAACTTTATATTATAAATCTTACAGAGTGAAGATGGGGGTTTAGCAATATGGGAGCCAGCAGGTGCCTCATTATTGCTAGAGGTAACTATTTCTATGATATTTAGTTGATCTTTTATATATGCTTTCAAGTGAAAATATAGTATTGATATGGAACAAAATTATATCAAAGAAAGGGAGAGAAAATAAAAAGAAATAAGGGTAAAATTTAATTTGTTCTCAAAATATCTTGATTTATAACAAACCTACAATATCATGATAACTAAGCGACCCTATTTGTATTGGCCAAAATCATGACTAGAAAATGGATATGCAAATCCGAATAAGAAATAAAAACTAACTAAAACTAACAAATCCTTATCTAATTAAAATAAAATCAAACTCTTAAATTCTCAATTTTCTTCTTGAAGTTGTCTTAAACGGACAAAAACAACTTTTTAAATTGTTTTTAAATAATATAATGATTATTTGAACCCGCAAACATTAGGTCAATATAGCTCAGATATATACGATGTTAAGTTTGTTACTTTTTTAGAAAGCTTATATTTTTATATGTGGACTTAACTTTAGTATTTTATTCTTTAATATGTATATCAATTGCATGGAAAATTTTCTCATAATAATGGGCTTCTTGGGTTAGGTGTTAAGAGTGTAGATTTTCACAAACAACTAGTTTCTTTTTCCTCTTTACATTAAAGGTATTTTTGGTGAATTTTCTAAAAATCAAGATTTCAACTACCAAAATGATTTGGAAATTTGTTGGTTTGGATTGAATTAGATGTTTGCCAACACTTGAATGTCGAGATTGGGCTTTGATCACTATCGGCCGCAACATGAATAGAAAGCAAGTAATATGTAAAATAGAAAATTGAGGAAATTAAAATCATAATGAAATTGGGGGAAAATCAATTTTATTATTAATAACAATTCATGGCAACCTTCAAAAAATTAACAAGGATTATATTTAAAGTGACTAAATCCTTAATAGAAACCACTCTTAAAATCAGTTATAAGCTTATTTAACATTATCTGATATCAAACAAATTGTATAATCTCTTAATAACTGTCTTTCAATTTTGTGTTTTCCTCTTCAGTGGCTTAATCCAGTGGAGTTTCTCGAAGACCTTGTTGTTGAACATACGTAACTGTCTTAAATTGTTTCTCATTTTACAGTTCTACATATTGTTAATTAGTTGTTGCTTAATAATAAACTGATGATGTATATATACTCAGGTATGTTGAGTGCACTTCATCTGCAATCCAAGCATTGGTTCTATTTAAGAAATTACATCCCCACCACCGGAAGAAAGAAATTGAAAATTTCATCACAAAAGCTGTTGAGTACATTGAAAACGAGCAAACTACTGATGGTTCATGGTACATCTTCTTATTAATTACATTAATATGTAACTTCTAGGTTTGTATCTTCTTCTCATTGAAATGTTTGAGAAATTTATCTAATTAATTGACAATTAAGCTTGTATGCAGGTATGGTAATTGGGGTATTTGCTTCATTTATGGTACAGCTTTTGCCCTTGGAGGGTTGGCTGCTGCTGCTGGTAAGACTTATAACAATTGTTTAGCTATCCGCAGAGCAGTTAATTTTCTATTGTATTCACAATGTGAAGATGGTGGTTGGGGAGAAAGCTACCTTTCATGCTCAAATAAGGTAATTTATTTTGCATACGAGAATATTTCAACCCTGACGCTTTCTCAAATAACAAAAATGAATGTCATCTTAATTTCTTAGCTCGGTGATGCAGGTATATACACCTCTTGAAGGACGGAGATCGAATTTGGTACATACTTCATTGGCACTGATTGGTTTAATTCATTCTGGACAGGTCAACTTATTAAAACTCTCTCTTTCTCTCTCTCTTTCTCTCTCTCTCTCTCTCTCTCTCTCTCTCTCTCTCTCTATCTATCTATCTATATATATATATATATATATATATATATATATATATATATATATTCTCATTATCCTTTCTAATAAGCCTATCTTGTTATTCATCTATTTGCTAAATCTAGTTATCATGTTGCCATTTGTCCTTCAAGCCCTAAATTTTATGCTATATATCATGGGGAACCCGTACAACAAACAACCAAATCCAAACACAAAAAATCTTCAAACAACTCACTCACACCCAATCAACCAACAATTCATTTAAATAATTTTTCAATATATCAAATAATCAATGTCTAACAAAATAACAATAAAAACCTATTTTATACTAACCAAGAAATATTGGGAATTTGAGTCAAATTATGAGAAATCAAAATCCCTAAACTAATAATTTTTTAAATTAAATGAAACCCTAAATAAATAAAAACTAAAAGACTATAATAATTCTGACAATAAAATAAGCAATGCTACATCAATTCCCCTTGACTGAGAAAGACTCATCTCCGGACGAGTAAGACTACAAGTAAAAATCCAAAGCTTGGGAATTGATGCGACGAAGCTAATCCTTAGCAAGCTAAGTATCATCATCTGCGATTGGCCTTTCCAACGAACAAGGAAACGACGAAAACCGCCAGAAGTAGAAGCAACAGAGTGGTCATTCAAAATGCGATCAACCTTATGAATTGCTGGAGGATCGAACAGAGGCAAACAAGGTACGAAAACAAAAGCAGAACCTGCAGAAACATCAAACACAGTTGGAGGCTCGAAATGTCCTTGGCAAGGAACAAGTTTGCCGCATTAAAAATTGGACTAATACTCCAATCAAAAGGCAAATCAAGTAAATAAGCATTAGAACCAAGCCTATGATTAACTTTAAATGGGTCACGGGCATAGGCATGCAATTTCTTGTTGGCTTGTTTAGGAAAGCGAGAAGGATTACATAATCACCTTTCTTAAAAATCTTTTCTCTACGATGCAAGTTAGTAGTAGACCTATATTTATCATTACTTAAGGAAATCATTTGTCTAACCTCAACGTGCAAATCGCACATATGGGTGGCAAAATCAGTTGCAAAGTTTGAAGAAGGGTAGTTAGAGGGTAGGCAAACAAGGTCAATGGGTTGGCGGGTGCAATATCGTAAATAATCATAAATGGACTCTTGCCAGTGGACCTTTGAATAACATTATTATAAGCAGACTCTACTATAGGCAACACTAAATCCCAATTACCTAACTTTTCTCCTACCACACAACGAAGTAAGTTCCCTAAGCTATGGTTAACCACTTTAGTTTGGCCATCGGTTTGAGTATGATAAGCTAAAGAGAACTTAAGAGATGTGCCAAACAACATCCAAAGTGTCTTCCAAAAGTAGCTAATAAACTAAACATCTCTATCAGACATTATTGACACAGGCAATCCATGGAGACGGACAATCTCCCTAAACTAATAATTTCTTAAATTAAATGAAACCTAATTGAATAAAGACTAAAAGACTAAAATAAGCCTGACAAAAAAAATAAGCCATGCTGCATCAATTTAGTTTTGTTTATTGCAAGTTTATCATGGCTACTGCTTAATATCTTTGCAAAGTTATTTATAGTACTCATAACCTCATCAAATGGCATCACTTATTTTATTTATTTTTGAATTTTCACTCCATAATCTAGTATTAAAAATTATATTTTATCTCCTAATAGGCTGAGAGAGACCCTATACCTATTCATCGTGGGGCAAAGTTATTAATCAACTCTCAATTGGAAAATGGTGATTTCCCCCAACAGGTAACTTTCTTGGAATATTGATCTCACATTTACCAGTAACTTAATAATGTTTATTAACAACTTATTCATTGTTATAAATGCCAGGAAATCACGGGAGTTTTCATGAGAAATTGTATGTTACATTATGCACAATATAGGAATATTTTTCCATTGTGGGCTTTAGCAGAATACCGCACAAAAGTTCTATTGCCTTGCAAAAAGAGTTTAAATTAATACATATTCTTGTTTGTAAAATGCAGATCATGGTATTTTTACAGTCTCTAAAGAATGAAACAACACTCATAAATAATGTTTTACTATTAATGCTCAATTACAAATGTAGATGTAAATCATTTCACTCTTCATATTGCTAATAGACGGCTGGTTATTGAATTATGTTGATAATCCATTAATCAATTATACATAAGAATCAAATATGGTTACTCGTATTAAAAAGCAAACAAACGATGTGACGCTATCGGGGGACAAATTACTAAGGAACTCAAGAATAACTAAAAAAAATTATGGCTTTTATGATGGGTAAAATCAGTCACGAAAGGACTTTTGCAATTGTAAAAGGGTATTGTATTGCACACACATGCAGTCAAAGCTTTGTTCTTTTTTTTTTTTTTTGGCTTTTTTAGGTCATAATTTACCATGGTAAAATACTTCTTACATTTCTTTTCCAACCATAGTAAATGCTTCTAGCTAGCCACCATAAAACTACTTTTAATTACCTTTGTTTCAGTGGTAAATGACTGCCATCAAAACAAAAAAATTATATTAAAATGAGGTAACTTAATTTACCAGCCAATATATTACAAAATAAAAATTGCTCCTATAATTTAATAAAATTAAATTTGCATTCACTTTTTTCACTGTTGCCTAAAAATGTAATTTTCTTTTTCAAAAAAAAATTGTATATACAATACTGGAAATTGAAATTATAAAATGACTTTAGAATTTTTCTACATATACAACCCATCTATACAAATAACTCTATACAACCTAAGTTAGCAAAGTCTTATTGGATGTATAACTATCATCTCATTTATTTTAATTTGTCTAATTTATTTTTAGTTCTGTCAATCTAATGATATTTTACTAACTCAGATTTTACAGGTTGAGCTACCAAGCAAAAATTTGCACCAATAAACATCTGACACATCCGAAAAAGGATTATCTCCCAAGTATAAGAGTGTTGAAGTAATAAACCCGATGAGACCGGGGTCGATCCACAAGGAAGGAGATTTAACTGTACAAACTATAAGGTAAGCAAATATGATATGAATGATTGAAAGAAATGACAAGATAATATCAACAAATAAAAGTTAAGATGGTAGATGGTACTACCGACCATTCAAATGTAAAGCAAAAACAAAAGGTGGTAAGACCATCCATGAAAATAGGAGGTAAAACCTACCATAGCAAATGAAAGAACAATTTCATAAGCAATAAATAAGAATAATTAAAGTACAAAAGTAAGATAAATTAACACAATGACAATGAAGGCTAAGGTTGGGGGATCCGCTCTTGATATATCAAATAAGGATAAACAACCCAATTATAACTCAATTGGAATCCACACGTCAAGGAGGTTGCAATCGAAATGTATGTCATTTAAGCCCATTTTAATTATATGAATTATATTTGTTTCATTACCAATATTTATACTATTTCTTGTAAATTGGTTCAAGTATCCAGTGTGCCAATCACCATATGTCTACAACAAATTAAGGTTCCTAACTAGACTTGTGTCAGTAAGGAAGAACCATACGACATCTAGAAAGGATCCAAGCATTTGATATGCTAAGGATTGTCTACAATGGATCAAGAACTCCACTTTACGAGTGGTTTCAAGATTGATTAGAGAAATAAACATAAATCATATAAAATAAATATCAAAAGATTATGATTATAAAGCATATGTCAAGGGTAAGAGAATCCTTATTCTCATATCAAGGGTTTCACCCTTTCACCTTAGCAAAAGATAATTTAGCAAGACATTAAGCAAGAAAGAAAATAAATTGCAAAAATAAAATGATTTATTAATAACATTAAGACACAAGAGAGAAAAACACAATAACAAGAGATCCTAGCCAAGGCCAAGATACCCTAATGGGTCACAAGCACCTCTAGTTATAGATACATTTAGGGACAAACTTGTCAAATTACAAAGGGACAATTGTAAAATATCTTGTTGACAATTTGGATCATCATGTGCACTAACTTTGACCACCGATTTCGACACCAAAATATTTTGAATTTTGATCACATGTCTTCATAAAAGTTGTAGATATTTCTCTTAGCTTTCTAGAACATCTTGATTCATACAATTTGGATAAGTATATCAAGAGATATGGTTAAAATACAGAGGCATGGTTATGTTGGGTCGAAACTGCAGATGAGTTCACTTTAAGCCCATTTTTGGTCAACTAAGAGGTCGAATTTGATAATGCTTGTGTACGATCCTATAGATAATTTAATCAGCTTTCCAACAAATCAATATTTGCACCATTCTGATCTATAAACAGAAAGTTATGTTATTTTACCGAACCTGTAACAAAAACTAAAATTAAGATAAAGTTAATTCGAAAGATGTAAAGACTACTAATATGCTTAGGTTGAGGAATTTAATGACACTATTAGTGCAAAATAATGGATTAAGCTCTTATTAATCATACATATTTAAGTGTTCATCAACATCTTAATAATTGAAAGCAAGTATCATAATGGGTCTATCTACCCTCAAGAAATATTATAGAAAATACCCTCAAATAATTCCTCAAGTATAATGATTTCCTTGAGGGTATATCTATAGTGTTTCTTGAGGGTAGATAGACCCATTTATTATACTTATTTTCTTATCTATAGTATTTCTTGAGGGTAGATAGACCCATTGTTATACTTACTTTCAATTATTAAGATGTTGATGAACACTTAAATGTGTATGATTAATAAGAGCTTAATCCATTATTTTACACTGATAGTGTCATTAAATTCCTCAACTTAAGCATATTTGTAGTCTTTGCATCTTTTGAATTAACTTTATCTTAATTTTGGTTTTTGTTACAGGTTTGGTAAAATGGCCATAACTTTCTATTTATAGGTCAGAATGGTGCAAATCTTGATTTGTTAGAAAGCTGATTAAATTATCTACAGGATCGTATTTCCACAAGCATCATCGAATTCGGCTTCTTAGTGGACCAAAAATGGGCTTGAAGTGAACCCATTTGTAGTTTCGACCCAGCCTAACCATGCCTCTGTATTTTGACTATATCTCTTGATATACGTATCCAAATTGTATGAATCAAGATGTTCTAGAAAGCTGAGAGAAATATCTACAACTTTCATGATGACATGTGATCAAAATTCTAAATAATACGATGCCAAAATTGGTGGTCAAAGTCGATGCACATGATGATCCAAATTGTCAACAAGATATTTTACAATTGTCCCTTTGTAATTTGACAAGTTTGCCCCTAAGTGTACCTATAAATGGAGGTGTCTTGTGACCCATTAGGTCATCTTGGCCTTGGCTGCGATCTCTTGTTATTGTGTTTTTCTCTCTTGTGTCTTAATGTTATTAATAAATCATTTTATTTTTGTAATTTATTTTCTTTCTTGCATAATGTCTTGCTAAATTATCTTTTGCTAAGGTGAAAGGGTGAAACCCTTGACATGAGAATAAGGATTCCCTAACCCTTGACATGTGCTTTATAATCATAATCTTTTGATATTTATTTTATATTATTTATGTTTATTTCTTTAATCAATCTTGACACCACTCGTCAAGTAAAGGTCTTGACTCATTGTAGACAATCCTTGGCACATCAAATGTTTGGATCCTTTCTAGATGTCGTATGGTTCTTTCTTACTGACACAAGTCCAGTGAGGAACCTTGATTTGTTGTAGACATATGGTGATTAACACATTGGATACCTGAACCCATTTACAACAAGTGGTATAAATAATGGTAATGAAACAAATATAATTCATATAACTAAAATGGGCTTAAATGACATACATTCCGATTGCAACCTCCTTGATGTGTGGATTCCAATTGAGTCATAATTAAATTGTTTATCCTTGTTTGGTATGTCAAGGACGGATCCCCTAACCTTAGTCTTCATTGTCATTGTGTTAATTTATCTTACTTTTGTACTTTAATTATTCTTATTTATTGCTTATGATATTGTTCTTTCATTTGCTATGGTAGGTTTTATCTCCTATTTTCATGGACAATCTTATCAACTTTTGTTTTTGCTTTACATTTGAATTGTCAGTAGTACCACCTACTGCCTTAACTTTTATTTGTTGATATTATCTTGTCATTTCATTGAATCATTCATATCATATTTGCTTACCTTATAGTTTGTACAGCTAAATCTTATTCTTTGTAGATCGACCCCAGTCTCATCGGGTTTATTACTTCGACACTCTTATACTTGGGAGATAATTCGTTTTCGGATGTGTTAGATGTTTCAAAGCTAGTTTTCAAAATGGTTGTCGACATGAATTTTAGTTTCAAAATTAGTTTTGAACAAAGATTTCTTAAAGTATTTAGAAATGCCCTTTTAAATGTTGTCATGGATTAATTCAAATAATACAAATATTTTCGGTTTTAGCTTGCATAAAATTTTCAGATTTTGATAAATTTGGTTGAAAAGAGAAAGTTTAGCATATAAAGCATTTTTTTTGAATGAAATCAGTTTTTAATAAAAATAAGGAAGTGCAGTTATGTTATACTAAGCTAGTACCCAGATACTTAGATAATTATTCAAATCACTTAGACAGTGATACGGTTGGAGGCCTTTAGGACCCGTTCAGACACACATAGAGGCTTGGGGCCATGTAATCTATGCGCTTTAGCCCTTCAGGGGCAGCTCTGCGCATGTGTGTGACTAGTATAGCAGGCCTGTGCGATGTTAGATCTTGCCAGGTACAGATAGCTCTGCCTGCATGATGTAGATCTCAATAGGTATAAGGAGATTCAGATAGCTCTGCCTGTGCGATGTTAGATCTCGCCAGGTAGAATCAGACAGTTTTAGGGGTACTTGTTTAGTATATCAATATGAGTTTTAAATATTTATATGAATTAAGAAAAGAAAAGTATTTAAAAAAGAAAGATGCTTAGCAAATTTGTACAAAATTTATCCAAAATTTTTAGAAAAAATTTTACTATGATAGTTTATGTACTCTCAACAGCTTCATTATTTTATAGTTTTATGAAAACTAAAGCATAATTTTTCTCATGAGTTATATAAGTTTTTTTTTAAAAGAAGATTTGTATGGAAAGTTATGCATTTTGTTGCAAATAACAGCTGAATAAATGTTTTAGGATAATCATCAAGAGCATTTTTATTATATGATTGAAGATGATTTTTTTTTTTATTGTTTTAAGTATAAACAACAAGAAGTATTTTGATGAATTTAATCATTCGATAGTTATTTATTTTAAAGTTTTATGACATTTTAGATGATATGAAAGTTATGGGTTATAAAGATTTTTTTTTAATAAAGCAACTATTTATTTTATAATAATATAATTTTTCTAGATTTATTTACAAATATATCCCTATCTCCACTCACTAAGTTTTATACTCACTCTTTTGTTTTATTTTTCTTTCTTTTTAAATTTCTCACCACCCTCCCTCCCCACCCCAAAGGCGAAAGCAAAATGTGACCTAGTTAGAAAGTATCGAGGCTCGACGCATGATGGTGCAAAGATGTTTTAAGGTTGTAATAGTTATGCTACTGTAAAAATTATATTTACGATTGTAATGAGATTTATTTCAAGTTTATTTCATGAGAAATACAAGAATTACGAATCAGTTGCTAGTCCACAGTTTTATGCATGATTTGCCCGTGTAGCTAGGGGCGGGTCCTGTAAAAAACAATACATGTTTCTTGTTAGTAGCTTTGTGATTTGGCCACAAATTGACTAACGACCAACATTTTGAGCTACAAAGCAAAAGAATCCACACAGAAATGTCCAATGCATTATTTTGAAGTAATATCCAATCAAGATTGTGTCATTTCACATTCTTTCAATATATTTGATTAATTTTAAGAAAACCAAGTGCAAAATTAATGCAAAGCAGAAAAAGAAACCTACATTATCCCACAATTAATGAATAAAAAACAATATAAACTCTAGTATCATTGACGAAAATGCCTGTTAAAAGAAAACAATACATGTTTCTTGTTAGCAGCTCCGTGATTTGGCTGCAAATTGAATAACGACCAACATTTTAGCTACAAAGCAAAAGAATCCGTGTAGAAATGTCCGATGCACTACTTTGAAGTAATATCTGATCAAGATTGTGTCATTTCACATTCTTTCAATATATTTGATCAATTTTAAGAAAGGTAAGTGCAAAATTAATGCAAAGCAAAAAAAGAAACCTACAATCATCCCACAATTAATGAAGAGAAAACAATGGAAACTCGAGTATCATTGACGAAACTATCTACTGGAAGAAAACAATACATGTTTGTTGTTAGCATGTTTGTGATTTGGCTGCAAATTGACTAATAACCAACATTTTGAGCTACAAAGCGAAAGAATCCATATAGAAACGTCCAATGCACTATTAAGTGGGGAAGACTAGATGGATTTGTGGCATCCTTGGGTATTGATGATATGCGTTATTTCATGCTTGATCATCATATACTTTAATTGCTTTTAATGAAATGGGTACATGATTAACGTTAAGCATAATAGGAAGTGCGAAAACAATGAAACTTACATTGTTGACCATGCGGCATGTTAAAAGAAAATAACTCTACATTTTTGGCTAGAAGCTAAGTTATTTGGCAATGAATTGACTGCGGGCCGTTCGTTTTTTTTCTACGTTGAACTTAATTCTTCATAGATTAAGGTTTAGGTACTAATTTTTTTTGTTTGTTTTTTAGTTTAGCACTTAAAATAAGTGATATAGCACGGAATTAAAAAAGTGAAATTTTATCACTTTTTTTCATGACAAATATTTGAATTGATTTATTTTACAAAAAAACCCTTATATTTTCTATTAAAAATTAATATAATATTAAAAATTATATAACATTTGCTAATTATTTTCAATTATATTATTTGTATTAATGAATTAAAAAAATTATCAATAGGTTGATGTCCTTCACTGTCGTCGTTCGTGGTCATCCACGTCGCCATCTGCGATTCATTGATAACATACTCCTGCGGCAACAAGATATACATCAAAATGATCGTCGGTCGATGACCTATTCAACCATATATATTTCAATGGTGAATAATGCTTCATTTGACAGTAGGAGGCCAAAAACAATTTGGTTTGGTGCTGAACAACCAATTTTCGACAATGAATATCCAATGAAGACCCCAGGGTTTTGATGAACGGTAGCTGAGAAGACAGTTGGGAGAGGTGGTGATGGTAGATGCACGGCGGAGAAGGTTGGTAGAGGTGGTGGTTGTCAAATTGGCTTTTTGTAGTTTTGAGGTGTTTTTGGTTGTTGTTTGTGGTTGTTGGTGAAGGACAGATTGATGAGAAGTGGTCGATCTATTGTTTGGTAGGGGCGGTGTTGGTTGACTCGTCAGTCAATGGTGGCACAAGATGGCGGCGACGGTGGAGGATGGACACAACGTTGACTAGCTTATGACAAGGTTGTGACAAACTTTTTAAATTTTTAAAATTTATTATTTTAACTTATGAAAAAATAATTTCTTTTGTATATTTTGTTACCTTTTATATTTTTAATATTTATTACCAATATTTCATATTATTAATTATTATATTTATTATTTGCCATAATTTAATATATATGTATATTTATAATAGGTAAGTTAATTATTTAATAATTTTTTATTTTGATTTAATTTTGTAAGCTATTTAATGTGTACAACATATTAAATATCAATATATTTTAATTTCTATAATGAGGATAAATATGTCATATTTAAATTAATTTGTCAACTTAAGACTTATTGGAAAATTAAAAAATAACATATCATAAAGTGATACAAAATTAAGTATTAATGAGTGGTAAGTGTCAATAAGTGCTAAGAAGTGTTAAGTGGAAAAAAACAAACGACCCCTAAGTCACCAACTTTTTGAGTGAGCAACAAAAGAATCCATTTAGAAATGTCTAGCTCACTATTTCGAAGCAAAATAAATTAAAGATATACAAAGGAAAGACTAAATAGAATTGTAGGATGCTTGAGCAATGACAATCTATGTCATTCATATATATATATATATATATATATAGGGATAACGTTATAGATTACCCCTAACTTTTGGCTTAATATCATACAGATGGACCTTTTGCACTTTCGTTTGAATTTCATCCCTGTGTTTTGAAAAACTCATCATCAACCACCCTTTTGTTACTTTTATTGTTAGCTAACATCATTTTTCCATCCAATTCATATGCAATTACTATAATACCCTTAGCCCAAGTTTTTCTTTATATTAAATATTGCACAAATTAATAAATATTTAAAAATATGAAAAAAATTGCATTTAACCAAAAAGAAATAATAATATAACTTAACTAGACATAAATGAATTCAAATTCAACTAAACATCAAAATTCTTACAACAAAATTAATTTGATAAATTAGATCAAATGGTTCCACCAATTCTTTGATTTGTAGTAATGTCATTAAACGTCAACTTAAGCTAAATAATTCCACAAACACCTCATACACTTGCTGGCTAGTTGGTTTGCATAAGCTTCTCTCCTCAAAACTCAATTGTCACATTCATGGACAAAAAGAATCACTTAAAAAGAAAGAACTACTACAAACTGATTCAACACAGCACAACATCCAAACATAGCCTTCTCTCAGTCTAAAATAAAATAAAATAATTAATTTTTACAAATTCAACAAATTGTAAATTGAGGGGAGGAAGAGATGAGGGGAGGGAAAGTGGGGGAATAGAAAAAAATTAGAACTTATTAATAAAAAAATAGAAATTTGAAGGAAAGAAAAAGAGAAAAGATCACTGTTTCTTGTACTGGTAGAAGGATTTCAAGCAAAAGCAAGCAAATCTCCAAATTTACGATTTGAAAGCATAACCCCCAAATTCACAATTTGAATCCAAGATTTGAAAGCAAAACTAGCAACAACTTTATTACATTTTCATCATTGGTTGTCGAGGAAGAAGAGGTTGGAGAGGGTGTTATCCTTACCATCGTTGGAGGTAGTGGTGGTGTGGGGTGGTGAGGAGTGGCAATGGAGGAAGTAGGGGTAAGGGTGGCGGAGAAATCAATGCTGTAGAAACGTTCGCAGAGATAGGAGGCGCTGAAATCAGTGATGGGCTTGGTAGTAGGGTGGTGGTGGCAGGTGAGAGGTCATGGAGTGGGTTGTTTTTGGTGGCTCGAGAGTTATGGCTGATGGCAAAAAGAAAGAGAAAAAGAGGGGATGAAGAAATAAAAAGAAAAAGAAAATAATGAGAGGAAGAGACGATGAACTTGGGGAAACACTACAAGAATTTTGTTTATATATGTCACTTTAAAATTTGATTAATTGTCGATTCTTAGAAAAATAGTCAATTAGATAAAAGTTAAACCCGCTTCTTTCAATACGTGTCCCTCGATAATGTCCTCAAAATTACACTTGTGCCATTCATATATAAATAAGCTAAAATTTCCCTTTTCTTTTTGCAGCCCTAATTTAGAAATCCCACCCCTCTTTGCATATGCCCTTCAATCCCTAATCTCTTACCTTCTTGAATCCCAAATCTCTCCACTCCAGAAGCCCTATTCTCATGGAATCCCTAACTCAACCATTCCATAATCATGGACTCGTTGAATCCGTAACTTATTTTGGAGAATCTCTAAGTAACCTGTGCGTTCCTTGCCGTCTTTGCAGCAAGCCTATGATCTGTAACTGTTCTATCCACTGCTCCCTCGTCGGCTTCAGACTCTTGTTCGCTTATCTCACCTAATCCTTCTGCATCTCAGCCAATAGCTCGCAGGTATTCCTCCATCATTTCATCTGCTGTTTGCTAGCTCCAAATTGTTCTTCATTGTTATTTATGAACTTATTAACAAGTTCTATATTTTTGGGTGATGTTTATAAAGATGTTTGGTGCTTTGGTTTTGATTTAAAGTTGGCCCGTTTCAAAGAGGAAGCTGTTTTTTTCTTTATTTTTTTTAAGTTATTACTTTGAAAACTTTCTTCACCTACTTTGCCTTAGCCGTTTG
Organism: Boswellia sacra; assembly: GCA_013180625.2. Classification (NCBI taxonomy): domain Eukaryota; kingdom Viridiplantae; phylum Streptophyta; class Magnoliopsida; order Sapindales; family Burseraceae; genus Boswellia; species Boswellia sacra. The sequence goes on from SNVD02012743.1 coordinate 26,599, forward strand.
CTGAGTTGTTTTGTTTCCATTCATTTGTTTTTACTCTACCTGTCTGCTTCTATATGTCTCTCTCTCTCCTCACTAGCTATCTATCATGATCTCTTCCTATTTTCAAAGGTACACGTTTTTGTTTCATCTCTGTTTCCTCTGTTTTCACGTGTTTTCAGCTGATATATATTATGTGTAATTTCACTGTTTTCATTCACTTCTCAAAGCTTAAGTTTTTAACGAAGCTAACATATCAAGTTTGAGTTTTTAACTTTGTTTGAGTGTGACTAAGTTTAAGTTTTTATTTTCACTTTGGGTCTGCGTATTTTGAGCTTGGTTTTTATTTTTCTTTTTATGGTTTTACTACGTAATGTTTACTTAATTTTTTGTGCTCTTATTTAGTTTTGTATTTGGTTCTGTTTTGACGAAACCATACATTTATAATTTTTTTTCCACTTTTATCTATTTTCTGAAGTGGGAAATCATTTGACTCAAACTAGCTAAAGATATGTATGCGAGCTTTAAAATTCATTTAGGTATGGAGTAGTTATTCTCCTTTGTTGATTTTCTGAACAACCAAATGCAAAATAATAAGAAACTATTCTGAGTTGAAGATAAGGTTGTGTTTGGTTGCCCAGAAATGCGAGAAAATGGATAAGAACTGATAAACTTGAATGAACTACAAAAAAATGTTTTATATATGTCGCCCATTTGGGGCGGCATTAGTGCCCCCCGTATATGAGTTGCTGCCAACGATGCCTCTACTCCTAAATAAGATAGCTACCTCCCTGACGCAAATGGGCTTTGTATTTTTAATCGTGTAGCCCATTTCAATCAAGAAATCTAGTTCAATTTTGCCCTAGAAATCCATTTGAAGCCATTTCAATTCCGCATAATTGATGAAACTTCAAGTCATTGCGTTTATTCCTCTTCTACTTCGCAGATTAACTCTAGGAATCAATCCCATCTGCATTTGCATCACATCATCGTAGCTTATTTCATATACATTTCAGCAATAGAGATTGTGGTAATGATCTCATCTCATCTGCATCTCTCTCATATGTAATTTTTTTTCTAGGTCACCAGATTTCGCTTTTCTTTTGTAGAGACCACAGAGATGCTCTGAATTTGCGATACATTTCAGCAATAGAGATTGTGGTAATGATCTCATCTCATCTGCATCTCTCTCATATGTAATTTTTTTTCTAGGTCACCAGATTTCGCTTTTCTTTTGTAGAGACCACAGAGATGCTCTGAATTTGCGATAGCATTCACGGCACTTGCACCACTAAATAAGGCAGCATTAGCTCTAATGTAAACCTTCTCTCTCACTGATTTCACTCTCTCACTTAAGGCTTTTGTCTTTCCTGATCATTTTTTCTTGCATTTTTATAATTTTGTTTAAGGCATTTGTGTTTGTTGCATTTCGATTCAACTATTTGCGGATGGCGCAATCAGCTCTACTCTCTCTCTGATCTGCTCTCTCGCTTGCTGCTTTCTCTGATTTCCTCAAATCAATTTTCACATTCTGCATCTATGCTTTTATTTTTGGTAATTTTTTGAATGAATTTGAATTTGCTGCATTTTCTTCATTCAATATCATCGCCATGGATGTATCCTTCAAATATATAACAAGTGCTTTTAATCTTTATAGTAAATTTTACTACAATTCTAGTTCTAGTTTTGTCTTTGGCATGTGCTGTGTGCTACGGTTGCTGCTGATTTTGGTAGACTTAGACACAACACCACCAGCACAAAGAGTGAGAGAGAATTATTTTGTCAAATGATTAAAGGAAGAGAGATAGAGTGTGTGTGTGTCTCATTATTATTATTATTGTTATTGTGAGAGCTTTTCTTTTAGGCATGTTTGAGATAGAGGAAGAAGAATGATTAAGGGAGAAACTCAGAATATGGGAGTTGGTAGTGTGAATGATTGTTGCTCAACGTTAGGTCAATATCTTTCCCATGTGCTGCTTTGAACAACAATTTGTGATCACTTCAAATTGTACTTCGGCCTTAAAAGGCATCCAATCCATAGACCTATTGTTTTTTTCCCTATTGTTTATTCATTTTTTATTGCACAACTCCTTATAAAGGACTAAATAGTCTTCCAGCTTGGTGATATGTTTTGTATAGCTCTGTTTAAGTTTTCTTTTTGTTTTTGTTCTGCTCTGAATGCATACTGTGAACTGTTAATATTATTATTCATTGATTAATTATTCGATCCCACACATCAACGAAACTATTAATTATATTAGACTTGAAAGTTGAAACTCACTTCACCCTCACAAATCACAATAAGCATGAGATGAGTGAGCACATAGTGCACTGCTTTTAATCTTTCTTTGCCTCATACCGGCTGTAAACTTGATAAGTGAAGGCCTACAATTTGAACTGGAATCCTGCCCATTTCACCATTCTATGATTAAATTTTAGGTCTTCTACCATCCCACCACATACTCACTGTCCCACTCTTATTTACCCTTTTTGCTTTTCTGGGCCTGAGTGTTTTTCCTTCTTTTCATTTCCCAATAGAAATTCATTTTAGTGATCTCTAGAAGTCCAGGCAAGAGGCAACTACACAACCATATATATATGTGTGTGTGTGTGTGTGTGTGTGTCAGAATCATTCTCCACGTTTTAAACTCAGATTTCATCAAAATTTGTTGTGCGGTTTCTTAAACGAAAACAATGAGTAATATTGTTATAATATGCAAAGTTAGGTGAGGCAGCAGAGCATAGCATAGCATGGCATGGCATATGGCAACTGATTTGTATTGCAATAGATAGAAAAATGGTGTTTGACCATAGTTTTCGTAAACATATTTGTGCTTTATGAACAAATCTTCCATACATGGAAGCTAATTAATTAAACATCTCATAAACTTAGAAGCATGCGTTTTAGGTAAAATATATTTACTTTGAAATATAAATATAATTTGACAGTATATAGTTACTTTTATTGCAAATAGTGAGAGAATAACATTAATTTTACTTATTATTCTGATAATGCTCATCGGTACTCACCACACCAACTGATCACTTACACTTCTCGTCACTGATACCTGACAGACATATATGCAATGCACTCATCTAATCTTCAATTTTATCAGCTAATCTTACCGACTTCATTCTTCTCTTACACCTACGCTGCTGCTCTCTTCTTCTTGCGGAACTTGCTCTCGCTTGCTGGATGACTCAATCACTGCCACCCACGGTTATTAACAGAACACATTATACTGTGACATAGTAATTCTTGTCCTAAAATCGAAACACTTGTCAGGCTGGGGATTAAGCTGGGGGTCAAGAGGAAACCAGTATATCACAAAGATGTCTAGATATTCCAAGGCCTCATTACCTTCTTTCCTTGCGTCTAACCTGCTCTCAAAGAGTGAGCCACATACAGTACACATGTTTAAGCTAAATCTATAAGTTGCTTGGCATTGCTAGAGTGTCTAATCTTGATTTTAGTCCACTCACAGGCTAGTGGTTTTGTTTCTTCATTCTTTTTCATTGTTTTCTATATTATGATTTCGCTTTTGGCCTATACTATTTTACAACCAGTCATCTTTAATCTGCTAAATCTACTCTCTATTTCTTGTTATCTGTTTCTTTATAAAATATGTTGTTTTCAGAAGTTCCTTTTCAATTTGTTCCAATGGAAAAGGGCCTTTGGCATTTTTATTTTTAGTAAAGAACCTGCCCAACTGAAATCATCTCGGCAAATGATCTGATGAAACTATAGTTTTAAATTGAATGCGAAGCAAGGGTAGGGGTTAGCTATAGCTAAAATATGTGTACTGATCTGTTTTTTAAGATAAAATGCGTATGGACTGTGGATTTGCCTTGTGTTAAAGACTATAATTTTGTTTCTTGCATTTCCAATCTTGTAGATTCTTCCTATTTTCAGCCTTCAGATCTGTGCTACTGCATACTTGATCATTAGTACAACAGAGGAGATATTATAACTACGATACAAAATCATTCAATACTTTAATATGTTTAATTATGTTTAATATGCATATTTAAATATGTTTAAGATATTATAGGTAAGTTGTTTAATATGTTTGTTGGAGCTGATTGCCAGGAACCTATATTAAACGAAATGCTAAATCTGTTTTAGTTAACTCATACCCAGATGAATATTCATCCATTTCATTCAAGTTTTTCCTCCTTTTTCTTCTTTTCTACCTTGGCTTTATGGGGTTTTGCCTTGCCTGTTTTGGGAGCCATTGTGCATCAAATGTGTTGGATTGGTTATAAAGTTGCAGGTTTCAATCTGCTTCTTTGATGGTAAAAACTATATCAATGAAACTTACAACTCTCTACATGCAAATGTTGAGCAGTAGAAATAGACAAATAGGTAGATTTTGAGTGGGAGAAGAGTGTAATATAAAGAACCCAGAAAGTGGCTTTTACATGGTGAAGATAAAGGAAACGATAAAGACAAAGTTGTGAGTGGGAGAGAGTTGAAGTGAAGTGAATGTTAATTGTAGATGGTAACAAAAACATTCGGGGACATGCTATATTGCCTTGATTATTCAGATATATTTCCTTCACCAAATTCCTTGAAAAGAAGAGTTCTGATTTCAGTCACCAAACTACAAAAAGCAGACCTTAATAAGAATGAGAAGTCATTCTCCAAAAATTTATTTGACGATAATAAGGTGCCGTGAATGAAAAGAAAGATTACGCTTAGTGGTCCATACAACAGTTTACATATGTATATGTCTAACATTATATTATTGTTACTCATTTTTATACCACGATTAGCTAGACAATGGAAAACCCATTGAGGAGGAACCTGCTTCTGAGTAAAGGAAACTGATTGCCATTCACACAATGAAACTGAAAGGTGGATCAGACCCTTGGCCAACACTTCTCCACAACAAAGTGAAACGTCTTAGCACTACTTACAAACAGCTTCAGGATGACACATCTGGAAATGTAGAAAAGATAGAAAACTTGACCAGGTACATAAATTTCAATTTAAGTATGTATAGATTATTAAAGCCAAGTCTGAAGTTAATATACGCATGATCAAATTACTCTGTGAAGCTTTGCTGGATTTTATCCATTCTTCTGATGAAATAATAAGATTTTTTAACATATGAATCATCAACATTTCTTATTTCTTAATTTAGATTCACTCAGACGAATATGTTGAGTGTATATCCTAATGACCTGTGCATTGGTTCATCTAACTACAATCCTTATTTGGCCTGGATGAATGGAGCTCAAATGGTTATATATGTTGAATATGCAGGTTAGCCTACTTATTCTTGGGATAAAAAAAATAGTGGTAGTTATGATTTAAACTTTTATAATAGCAATTGATTATTATGTACAATCTTCATTCATTTATTTATGCAATATCAATTTATTATTATTTATAATATTCTTGGTTCATTTATTTATATCTGTAAATAGATTTTGTTTTTAAAGATCGATCTCTAATATTAGGAGAATATGTAGATAAGTTTGACATATCACATCATTATTTATAAGATACTTAGGTAAGTGATAATACTTAGCTAGTTTTATTTTTTTTTTTTTTCAGTTATCAATGCTGACTTTTTCTCCATTTCTTTTTTTTTTTCTTTCAATCCACTTATTTTATTCTTTTAACTTTTCATAATAGTATGTCAAGATCTAAGGATGAGCTCACCAAATCAGCAAGATGACTTGGTGAGCCTATCTAAAGTAAGTATTTCTTAATCAAATTAAGCCTACTTAGTAAGCGATGTCACATACCTATTAACATCTCACCCAAAACTTAAACTTAATGGCCGAGTTTAAGAAATTAACGGTGTCGGGGCAGAATTGTCAATTCTTTCTCCCTTCAACCAAAAATAGATTCCTTATTCTTCTGGTGCTTCAATTAAATGGAACTTTTGGTGGTTGATAGTAGTGTCTCCCAATACTTGGCCTTCTCTTTGGGACAATGGTTGTGAGTGGATATCTAGAAAGAGCAGATATGTTTAAATACTTGGGAAAGTTGCTTTCATGGAAAAAGCAAAGGTCCAAAGGACTTGCTTTGTAGAATCTGCTTGATTTCAGCCCTTTCAAGTGCTCTTTTCACCAATGATACCTCTTATGTGGTGTTGACTGAATTTGTATTGAAAGTTGCACGGCAGCACAATCTCCCTCCTCATCCCTTTCTACTTACTCTTGCATCATGTATATTGATTGCCCGTTAGAGCACGCATATGAATCTAATTAGTGAGATTCTCTTCCTTGTGCAGGTGTCCTATTCGCTTTTAGTTTTCTTCTGTGGAATGTTTATCACAGTTGATGGCTTTAACACAACCGGAATCTTGAGCTCTTTTTGGGATATCATGGAGCCCCATTCACAGGTTAATTGCATAAGTGGGATAGTAGTTCTTGCTATTGTTATACTTTTCCTGTCAAATGTGGCTTCCAATGTACCAACTGGTATGTAGATATTTCTATTTCACCAATCTATTTTATATATATATATATGAGATTTCAGACCAAGAAACATCCTAATAAGGTTTAATTTGTTATAATATTTCTACTGGGCAAAGGGATATAAATCATTGTTAAGTTGTATTATACATACTTGTACCACAAATTAAATGTTACATTGTGATGCTAATCAATGATTAATTCTCATATCATTTTTCATCTTAACCCATCATTTATCTAGCAATATTTATAAAAATTTATTGATATGTTGATAATAATTCTTTGTCACATATATTAGACAACATACACTTAAAATTTTATTAATCATTTTATATTTAATATATTATGATAGTAAATATGAAATCATTATTTTTCTTTGTATGAATCCTTGATTATAATCTAATCCCATGATTCATAATAGTTAAAATGTTATAAAGTGATTAATAATAACCATCAACTTCATCATCATTCTAACATAAAAAAAAAAGCTTTTTTAATCGTAAATTCATAACCATCGATCCACTGTTCTAGCTGCTAGCTTATGATGATTTATATTTTCATGTGTCTTAGTTCTCCTACTTGGAGGAAATGTTGCAGCATCTGCAGTCGCAATTTCTGCAGCAGATGAGAAGAAGGCGTGGCTAATTTTAGCTTGGGTCAGCACTGTGGCTGGGAACCTCTCACTGCTAGGATCAACTGCCAACTTGATAGTTTGCGAGCAAGCTCACCATGCTCCACAACCTGGTTACACTTTAATTGTTTGATTGCTACTTGTGCATGTAATCTAATTTCCTTGAAGGCATTAATATAAATTTTATCTAATTTATCTTCTCTCTTCATGGGATAAGTGCAGTTACTAAAGATAAGGTGTATAGTGCTTGTATATTTTCATCTTAGCTACAGATCACATATATATTCATCAATTAAGGCATATGCAGATGATAGTGTTCTTCAAGTAAGCATTCTATATGTGTACTTAGCTTGTAAATCAGATGCTTTGTTTACATTGTTTATTCTGCATTGTTACATTGTTTGATTTGCTGCTTTCCTTGCATTTTACTGTTTGATTTGTTGACTTCCTTTTTTGATTTACTTTTACAGAATTAAATTGCCATAAAATCAGATTCAATATATATATATATAATACTGGGCTGATGCAAGCAAAGGGCCGGTATCAGCTCAGTATTATATATTTATAATAATAAATACATGTCAGTTTTTAACACTCACATATTATTTAGACAACTTGTCACTTATAAACCCTCATCTTGGGTAGGCAAATAGCTAAGATACATGTCGATTTTTACCAGACAAGGGACCGAAAAAAGGCATCGACGCAAATTTGTGTCGGTTTGACCAACCGACTTGTATAGAATACACGTCAGGTCCATAAATGTCATATTGAAACCGGCATGTATACATATACATGAGGGTGAGAAACCGACATATATGAGGAATTTTCTTGTAGTGAAAAAATTTAAATTTTTATATTATAATAAAAAATTAAATAACCATTATAACCCTTCATAATCAACTTATTTACAATCATTTAACATAAAAGTAATAGAGAATGGTCTATGATGAGTTTTTGAAAACATAGAGACGAAATTTAGACAAAAATGCAAAAGGTCCATCTACATAATATTAAGCCAAAAGGTAGGGGTTGTCCATGCCATTATCCCTATATATATTTCTGTTTTTAACAAAATTGAGTACACAAATAATGAGAAACACAACAAGAAAAGTACAAAAATAAGAATGAAGAAATTAAAAATGATTGAAACTTGAGTATTATTGGCAATGTCACTTGTTGGAAGAAAATTGTATGTGTACTTCGCTAGCTGTGATGTTAGTTAGTTTGTTAGAAATTGATTGAACTATCACCATTTGATCTACCAATTGGATGATCAATCTAGAAACATCTAATCCACTTTTTTCTTTTAAAAAAAATTATTCAATATTATGTTAGGGTTATATCCTAAGAGTTAAACGTTTTCTATACATAATAAACAAAAGGAGTTTTTTTTTTTTAATGATATGTCAATAAATTGTTTAATACTATTAATGTCTATGGATCTAGACCTACTATATGTTTATATGAGGTATTCAAATATGAGAGACACAAGACTTTATAATAGCTTAAATATTGTTCATAACTTATAAAAAAAGTTGGTTTTTTTTTGTCTCTTTTTAGACAAAGTTGTTTTGCTGTTCGTCTCAATGGGAATGGTAAAAAATCATTAAAGTAGAGATTTAAGAGAAAGTCAACTTTGCGTTATGAACGCATTGAACATAGGCCAAGTGGAATTTATTTTAGTGTAAATACCAAAACTAGATATTAATTCTACAATGACAACTAAGATATATTTATTTTAATTTGAAATGGGTAGTGTAGCTCTAGTTAGTAGACTATGATCTTTGAGTAGATTAAAGAATGAGATCTTATAATAAGATCAATACATTTATTAGTTAGGTTTATAAGATCTGTTTAAGCTAGAGAACATTATTCCATAGAAATGGATTTCATAATTCCGTATAGTTTAAGGAGTACCTACTGGGAACTATGAAGTTTTAAATGAAAATCATGGACAAGTACTTAATGAATGAAGTCCATTTAATTAAGGACTTAATTTAGATTAGTCTTATTCATTCAATTGATATAAAACTGGACTTAAGGATAATGATATAATTGAAGAGGTAAAATAATAATTCTAGCTCTAGTTATTGGCAATCTGTGAAAATATTTTTAAAAGATGTAAATCAATTGCTCAATGAATAGACTTAATTAGATTAAATAATTACGTTTTCTATTAAAAATAGTATTTAGTTCAAAAGTATAACTATAGGCTCTTTAGTGGAATAGGCAAGAGTACTAAATGGACTAGGACCACTTGATTTATGAGATAAAAAGGTACTGAACTTGCTTCATTAGAACTTGAAACTAAATATGCTCATTAAGGTCCCCTAGATAGCTGTTTGACAAAACTAAACTTAGAGTAGACTGAGAAATTAAATCTTCTTTCAATTGAGTTTGTTTAACAGGCCCACGCATTAAATTAAGGAGTGATGCTATTTGCCCCTTGCCCGTGATAGTGATTTAAAGGAACCGCACTTTGTAAATATTTTTTGAGTTAAAAATTTATCCTTAAAGATAAATTATCTAGATACCTAATATAATACTAACAAACTGGACATTTAATGTGTTTCCTATAAACGCTTTTTACACCCTACTTACATAACCCGTACTTTTTAATTTTATAGAAACTTTATGTGAATGACTTACAGAGAATTTTACGATTGCTTGTACTCTCTAATTAATTTATTATTAATCTTTTGAAGCTATTGAGCTGTGCAGTGAAGCGATGGAAAATAGAGATATTGAAACCTTTGAAGTTCAGCTCTCTAGGTTCTCTCTACAGGTCTAATGTGTATGGTTTTGGTATAGTGATATTGAAACTGTTGATAGCATAGGAGGCGTTGTGGTTTGTTTTAAATCAGGGGAGTGGTGGGTATAAGAAAGATTATTAGGGATTGAAAGAGCAGGTGATGTTGATGGTGGCAGCATGGAGAGGTAGGTGGATAGATGGTTGAAGGACTCCAACCGGCGCGGTGGCTGGTCAAGCATGGTCAGATCACAGACCCAGTTTGCGATTTGGCCTTGCTGTGAAGTTGCATTGTTGCTCGAAAATGGTGACCGCTAACTATCAATTTTTTTTCCTTTTTAATTTATATTTCTGTTTTTTTTTGACATTTTTATGATTTTGATATTGTTTAAAATTTTGATTTACATGAAATTCTGGTTTTATACCTCCTCATTAGTAAAAAAAAAAAAAAGAAAAAAAAACTGATAGGAATTGTTAGTTGGACCCGAACAATAAAAAAAAGCAAAAGTTAAGGAGTTCAACGATATAATAGGAAAGTATAATTTTAGATGATATCACCCCAAAGCTTAGGGGTAGTTAATGATATCATCCTATATTGAAATACGATAAGATTAGTTAAGGTTTCGAGCAAAAATTTTGCAAAGATTACAAGACAATGACGGGTTTAAAAATTTATATGATCTCCTAGACAACAAATTTCAAAATGGAGATTTTATATATTATTCTAAGCACTTAAAAGAAAATAAGAAAATTTATTTCACAGAAAAATTTCATTATTTAATTTTATATGATTCTTGTATTTTCTTCGGAAGCCTGGAAAAATTGTGTTTCATATGCATTAAAATTTTTAAAATATATTTAACTATTTTATACATGTCAAAAATTTATTAAATTTCGCATGAGACTCGTAAGAATTTCATTGATCATGAAAAATTTTCATGAGTTTTAAGAGTTGTAGGATAATTGTTTCAAATTGGAGAAATATCACCAAAACCCCTTTATTTTTAATTCTACCCCCATCTTTTCCAAAACTGTCACGAAACCCCGATCATTACCCTCCGTAACTCCGTTCCGTCAAGTTGTTAAAAGCAAGGGCATCAAAATAATTTGGCTTTACTGATAGAATATTTTGATTAAAATAAAGAAAAGTGGGATTTGTGCAACGAAATAAAAGTGTTAGATTCAAATAATAGAAAGTGAGGAACTATGTATTAAACATTTCTCCTGTCCCACGTTTCTTCGTCATCATCATCTTCCTTCTCTCTGTTTTTGTCTTCTTCTTTTCCTTTTTTTTTTTTTCTTTCTTCTTTCTCGTTGCTCTTCTTTTTCTCTTTTTTCTTTAGTTGTGCTTGCACATCTTTGCATCAATACTAGCAAATTTTCACCCACATCGAGTCCATCTTTACCCACATAAAAAAAAAAATCAATCATTAATATAATACTAACTCTTTCTTAGTCTCTCTTTATCTCCATCTCTACTAGTGTGATTTAATTTCAATAATTGTTGGTGTTTTTTTTTTTTTAATTACTGATACGATCAACAAGTGGGCTTGGTCAATCGGGGTTGAGGCTTGATTTTTGGTTTTTTGGGGGTGATATGGTTTGTTTTTTTTTTGTTCATTAAAGGTTTTTTTTTTATGGTGGCTGGCTTGCATCAATGGCGAAAAAAATGGAGAATGACGATGGAGAAGAGAAAAAGACAGAGGAGATAGAGGAGGGAGAATTATAGATAAAGAGGGAAAAGATAGAGGAGAGAGATCAGCAAGAGGAAGCCCGGTTGATTCAAGGGAAAAATAAAAAAATAACTCATATTTAGGGACCTATTTGAAAAGTGACCCAGTCCCTAAAAATTTTCATGCACGACTCTTTTGATCATAAAATTATCCAAATACCCTTTTATGAACGGGGCTTTCATTCCATCAGAGCGTTTGCGACCATGATACTATATCAAAGCCTCTTTTTAGATTTACAGGAACATAAAAGAGTTATTGTATGTCTGAAGAATAGAGTTGCCACCTAATTCAATTGGGAATAAATGGGGGCAATCCAATCTCTTGCTTTAGGACCTGAACTACCCTCATCCTTTTAGAGATGGAAACAGAAGTTAGAGGTGGGCCATTCACCTTGCCCGGACCAAAATCTAGCCTCTACTAGGATATACCAAATAAAAATAGTTTGTTGTACAATCTGCTTAAGTGGTTCATTTTATGCACCCATTTTCAATTATATCTTCTTTAAGACATGCGAGGTATATTCAACAAATAATAATTGTATTTTCATATAAAGAAAGAGGGAGAAGAATAGAGTTACAAATCCTTTCAAATATGGGGCATAGGGGATAGGATTACATTGTTCTCCAACAATAAAGTAAATTTACTTCTAAACACTTCAAATATTATTCATTCATTGAGAACATTCAATGCATATTCATGTATGTTATAAACTCGACATAAACATTCAAGTCGAGAGTCGATAAATAGTGAATTCCTCACCACCATATGTGAGTCTTTTCAATGCTTATCTAGCCTCTACATGCATATTCATACATTTAATTGTTATTATAAGTAATGGTCTTTCATAATCAATGTGAGTTCACCATCACTTCATGGCACCATACAATTATATTTCTAAACATGGTATATTCAAATAAAACCAATCAATCAATTAAAATTCAATACAAAGTTATAATATAGAATCATGTCACTCATAGCTAGATTTGATATTTCTTATCATGGTATTTCTAGTCTAAACATGGCATTGCTATCCTATACAATCAATCAATATCAAACATGGCTATTCTAGCTTAATTTAAGCAATCATTATGGCATTTCAATCAATCAAAGCAATTCTTGCCTATTCTACGCTATTTCCTATCATACTTCAAAAATCATAAGTCTTCCTAGTATGATTCTAATCACATACTCTTAAGCATAATTCTAAATGTGTGCTTTTAAGCATGATTCTAAGCATTCGCAATGAAAATAAACTCATAAACATGTTTCTAATAAAGGAGGAAAAGATGACTTACCTTGACATGCATTACCACCTTGCAAAACAAATAAGGATTAAACAATTCATAAAATCCTAAACATGCTTATTCTAAGTATAAATTAACCTAAACATGCCTAATTATAAGCAAGAAAATAAAGAAGAAAAATAGAGGGAGATGAGAGAACTGCTCTCAAGACATACCCTTTTCGGGTTTAGAGTAATAGAATGCTTAAAAAACTTTAAACTGGAAAAGACTCCTTGAATTCTCAAGTGTGTCTTTGAGAGGAAGAAGAGAGGATTTTGATGTGTGTTGAAAGTGAAACCAAGGGGGTTTATATAGGTGAAAGGTTGAGATGAAAAGGGAAGTAAGGAAACAAAAAAGGAAGGATGCAATCAAAATTTTACAAAATTAAAGGGAGAACCGTCGACTGGTTATGGGAGGACAGCCCGATGGTAGTGGGACAATTGATCGACTATGGGTGGACCGCTGGCCAATGGTGGGATAGCCAACCACCAGCCGATTGGGCCAACCAATCTCCTTTGTTTCGCATTTTTTTAATGTAGTCCTCTTTCCACCTTTATCTGTTCAATCATGCATAACTCTTCGAGTTCAGCTCCGATTTACAATCCATAAATTTTGTGAAAACTAGACATCAGTAGATTTACAACGGTGTGTGACTCATCTTTAAATTCTTCCTGAATTAATTTTTGTGATTTTTCAAAGTCATATATCAGTTTTCAAAACTTTTGGTTGGTTTCTTCTCACCTTTCTTTCTTTTGCTTCTAGGGGCATTTTGATCATTTCCATTACTTGACATTCATCTTCACTCCATCATCAAGCCTAAAAAATACAGTGTCTACAACTTGCCCCCTACTTAAGAGAGGTTTGTAAGACACAAAGATCGACAAAATACTCTTACTTCATCTTTCCTCTTCTTATCTTGGCATCTTCACCTTCATCTACATTCTGTCAGACTTCTCATCATCTACTTTCCTCTTGAATTCCTGCAAAAGAGGTGTGGCCACTCAAGTGTTGATGTGCCCACCTAAGGGCCAATGCATAAAACGCAATCTTCTAGTGCAGACAAATGCATCTTTCTAATGCATGATGTGCACTCTTCTAGTGCAAACGAATGCATTCTTCTATTACTTGTAATACACTCTTCTAGTTCAAATCAATACATCCTTCTAATGCATGAAATGGATCCTTACGATGCACGATGTGTACCTATCTAGTGCCGACAAATGCATCGTTATGATGCACAATATGCACTCTTTTAGTGCAAACAAATGCATTCTTTTAATGCATGAACTGCGTCCTTATGATGCTAAGATGAAACACTCTTCAGTGCACCTGTTTCCTAGGGTTAGTTAGCACTCTTTAGTTCGCCTATTCTAAAGGCTTAAAATACTCATAAGTGCACCTACTTTCTAGGGTTTTCAATACTCTTTGGTGCATCGCTTCCTTGGGCTTGTGCCTATTTTAAGGGCTTAAAACACTGTTAAGTGCACCTTCTTCTTAGGGTTTTCAATACCCTTCGGTGCGTGTCATCTTAGCACTTGTGCCTATTCTAATGGCTTAAAACACTTTTAAGTGCACCTACTTCCTAGGGTTTTCAACATTCTTTGGTGCGTCGCTTTCAAGGCTTGTGCCTATTCTAAGGGCTAAAAACACTCTTAAATGTACCTACTTCCTAGTGTTTCTTCTAGTGCATGCCTATTAGGAAAATGTCTATCATGCACTGCTTTGCGGATTTTAGAACATTTCATTCTTCATGCCTTCAGTTGAGTATTTTTCATTCTTCTTTAATCTCCTCAGACTTTGCATTCGTTGGGTTTCATGCCCTTCTTCCAAGTATTTTTGCTTCTACTCTTGATTTCTTCTAGTCCACTAGGGAAAAAAAATTCTTGATTCGTTATGCTTTAGCATTTTTTATTCTTGATCTTTTCAAATTTTGCATTTGTAGAAGCCTTCACTGGGGAGTTTATATCATGTTGTTGATTCTTAGACTCATTGGGGATCTTTCCATCATCTTTGTAAATTCCTTCAAAATATCGAATATCTTTTGATGATTTAAAATCAATTCAAATTTTACCTCGCTTGGTGTGTTCTTTAACAAACTACTTTCTCATATCTAAAGGAACTCCCATGTGCTTTCGGTTGAAGATTCCATCGATTGATATTACTCATCTTTTCTTTTGAGTTGCTAAGCTATTACCATTGCTAGATACTTGTCACTAGTACGTTCGAATATTTTTTTGATGTCTTAAAGTCGATATAGAGTTTTTCTTTTTTGTTTCTTTTCTTTCATCTCTTCTTTTCTTTTTCTCTCTATTCTTGCTCTCTCTTCTTTTGTTTTTTTCTCTCTTTTCTCTCTGTCTTTTCCTTTTTTTTTCTTGGCCTTTTACTATTGTGCCCCTTATTAAGGACCATCGATCGACTATGGAAGGACCACTATCCGATGGTTTGATTGTCAACCAGTGATCAATCGACAGCTGTCTGACGGTGGAGGGTCTTTATATATTGACCCTTCGTCTTCCTTCGTTTCATTCGCACGCCATTTCTTAGTTTTTTATCCAATTTGCTTCCAGTTATCTCCTACATGTTCGTCTCAACTTTCTCTTTCTGATGGCGGGTTATCTAGTCCATCTTGAGTTGAATGAGAGAGATCCACTCTAAAAGTCAATGTTCACAGGGTCTTCCGAGAGACCAAGAGGTGCCTGTTGTCTATGACGTGGATTCCCACACAATTAACCAGCCATGCATTCTTCTTCATTCTTCAGTTTTTAATATTCTAGTAATTTTCTAGGCCTATATTCATGTAGAGACTTCAATTTCTTACCTTGGGATTTCCATGAGAACAAGATGTGTTGGTCGTTTTCCAGAGTCCACAGTTGGTTCTTAAAGATAAAGAGCAAGGCTGTTAGGAACAAGAATGCTGCTACTAGTTTCTATGAGTTTATCAACTCTCTTCCACATGCTTCTCGGCACATTGATCATCGAGCATTGGCTACTCTATGCGAGAGATGAATGGACATAACCCATACTTTTTATCTTTTGATTGGTGAGATGACTGTCACACCATTCGACCTTGCCACTCTGATTGGCCTTTCGTATGGTGGGGAGATTATACCCATCGATGCTTGCATTACAAATTCAATGGATCAGAGGAATTTGATTCATCAACTTCTTAGGTGTGATATGAAGATCGAACAACATCACAATTCAATACACTATATCGTACGAATATTGGAAGAGGAGATCAGACCTGACTCCAATTGAGGTGGATTAGTATGCATGCAACTTCATCGTGTATCTACTCAATTTGATGCTTTTTGCCAATGCATTGAACACTACTTTCTTGACTCTACTTCTTGCCCTCCGGGAACTTGATCGAGTGATTGGGATTATGCTACATTTGGCGAGTTGTACTTTGGCTTAGATCATTCATGTCGAGCATCACCGTGATTGTTGGCTTTGCTCCTTTGTTTGAGGCAATTTTTCCTCTTTTACATCTTCATGTCTTGTATAAATTCTAATTCTGATTCTGCCTTGAAAATAACAATTGTGGGCTTATGAGTTAGGCGTGCTACCTTTCCCACTTTCTTCTTGTCAGGACTTTTCTTTCCCTCGAATGAAGAGGTGGGCTGCACATTATGTAAAGCTTAAGAGATCTCACGAGCTAGACTTCTTTCGTGATTACATCCACACAATAACCTGGACAAGGTAAAGACATTGCAGTCAGTATTTCATTTTTATTCATAGCATAATCTCATCATATTTCTATCCTTTGCAAATTCATTCTAAGTGGTGGGGGCTCGTTGAGGGTTGGTCAGCTGCTATGAGGGTTGTTGCTCCATTCATCAACTATCTCATCCTTCTTCTATATGTTGATAGCATGATATGGTATCTGGATGATCGAGTCCAGGATTGGTTCAAAGGTCCAGACCATCATCAGATTTCTCCTTCTTGACCAATCCTGATGATAGATTCTACTGACTTGGTTTGGAGCCAAAGGTGATCGTCTACACTATTGGGATTCACTTGAGTGAGATCAAGTTCCCCATGACGTCAGTCACCTATGCTGAGTGGGCTCGAGCCACATTGTTGTATACTAGGCCACGTCGATCTACTAATGAAGTTCTTCATCCCTCTGCTAGTGCTGCTCGTGGCTTTTCTAGTTGTGTTAGTAGCTCTTTTGCCCATTGTAAGAGGAGATTGAGGGTTTCTTCCTTTGGTATAGGCATATTTGCCTTTTTTACTCCACGTTCATCTCCAGCCCTTATAGCTGCTCCAGCCATTCTAGTTGGTCATGTAATTGATGACCTCTAGTCATACCCTAGCAATATGATCTACACGTGGGATGCCAGTGGGCAGATCAACAGCCACATGATTGTTTGATGAACACTTAAATATGCATGTTTAATAAGAGTTTAGTTCATCATATTGCATTAATAGTGTCATTAAATTCCTCAACTTAAGCATATTTGTAGCATTTGCATCTTTGGAATTAATTTCTCTTAATTTTGGTTTTGTTACAGGTTCAGTAAAATAGGTATAACTCTCTATTTATAGATCAGAATGGTGCAAATCTTAATGTTTTGGAAAGCTGATTAAATTATCTACAAGATTATATTTCACAAGCTTCATCAAATTCGGGCTCTTAGTAGACCAAAAATGGGCTTGAAGTGAATCCATCTGCAGTTTCGGTCCAACCTGACCATGCCTCAGTATATTGACCATATCTCTCAGAATACGTATCCAAATCGTATGAATCAAGATGTTCTAGAAAGCTGAGGGAACTATCTACGACTTTCATGAAGACATATGATTAAAATTCATAATAATTCAAGGTCAAAATCGGTGGTCAAAATCGGTTCACCAAATTACCCTAATTGTCAAAGTTGGTGCATCTAATATTTGACAATTATTCCTTTATAATTTGACAAGTTTGCCCCTGAATGTATCTATAAATAGAGGTGCCTTGTGACCCATTAAGGCATCTTGGCCTTGGCTGGAATATCTTTTTTGCTAGGATCTTGTATTGTGTTTTGTTGTTTAATGTTATTAATGAATTTCCTTTTTCTTGCATTTTATTTTCTTTCTATTATAATGTCTTCTAATTTCTCTTTGCTAAGGTGAAAGGGTGAAACCCTTGATATGAGAATAAGGATTCTCTAACCCTTAATATGTGCTTAATAATCTAATCTTATGTTGTTTATTCATATGATTTATATTTATTTTCTTAATCAATCTTGACACCACTCGTAAAGTGGAGGTCTTGATCCATTGTCGACAATCCTTGGCACATCAAATGCTTGGATCCTTTCTAGATGATGTATGGTTCTTCCTTACCGACACGAATCTAGTTAGGAACCTTGATTTGTTGTAGACATATGGTGATTGGCACATTGGATGCTTGAACCCATTTACGAGAAGTGGTATAAATATTGGTAATGAAACAAATATAATTCATATAACTAAAATGGGTTAATTATCCTTATTTGAAATATCAAGGGCGGATCCCCTAACCTTAGCTTTCATTATTATTGTGTTAATTTCTCTTGTGTTATTATCATCTATTGTTTATGAACTTGTTCTTTACTAATATTCATTGATAGTATCTTGCCATCTCTTTGAATCAATCATATCATATTTGCTTACCTTATAATTTGTAGCGCTAAAATTTCCTTCCTCGTGGATCGACCCCGGTCTTACCGGGTTTATTACTTCGACACTCCTATACTTGGGAGATAATCCTTTTTCGGATGTGTCATCGTTGAAGATCTGACCATGCCTGCTCCTTTCATTCCTTATGATAGCACTCTGATAAGTTTTTTGACTATTTATTCTGCAAGTGTCGTGGTATTCTTCAAATATCTGTTAGTCATAAAAAAGCAATGCAATACAGGTACCATGATCTTCCATCACTACGGGAAAAATGACATTTTGCGATGAAATTTTTCGTCGCAATAAGTTTTTGCGACAAAAATAAATTCGTCGCATCCCAGTCACAAAATGTGAGTTGCAATAGGTTTTTTTGCGACGATTGTGGAATTCCTCACAAAAAGTCTTTTTGTGACCAAATTTTTCTTGTAAAAAATGGTTTTTTGCGACAAATATTTCGTCACAAAAAGGATCACAATTCATTTTGCGACAAAATAAAAGTCGTCACAAAAGAGCACATTTTGCGATGAATTCAATATTGTTGCGAAATTATTAGAAAACAATTCATTTTTTATAAAATTATTTTAGTTAAAAAATTTTATTGCGACCAATTTTTTGTCGCTAAATACGACCTTTAGCAACAAAAATTCGTCGCAATAAACTTTTGACACGAAAATTGATTATTTTTTAAGAATTTACAGATTTTATATTTTAATTAGTTATAAATTTTAAAATAAATGACATGTCTCATTACACAACTTAATTCTTTATATTAATAATTTCATTAATTAACAACAAATTACAAAAAAATTATCACAATATATTTTTACAATATATCAACCTTTGTACATAGCAAAATTTTTAAAAAAAAAACAAAAAAGAGAAAGAAAAATACAAAACTTCATCCTCAAAAAATTCTTTTGTTGCTTGACTTTGTATTAATCCTCAAATCTTCAAGTACAACCCATCTTCAAAAATACCTATTAAAAACAAAAAAAATGAAAATAAGATATTAAGTAATAATTAAAGCATAAAAAATGAGTTTATGAAAAAAAAAACAATGTTGAAGAAGCAAAGAATTTGAGAATGTTGAGTTGCATTCCATATGCAAAAATACCTATCAAACAAAAGACAATTATATCAATAAAAAATTAAAATAAATAAAAATATATTAAAGTATTAAAGAAAATATATTACAACACAAAAGTAAAAGAAAGAGTAAAAGTATTTACCAAGAATAATAATGTTGGAGAAAGAAAAGGAGTAGAGAATTGGAAGTGATTGAAGAAAATGAAACAATCCATAAAATTAACCCATGTATATAAAATGAAGGTTAGATATTTTGCGACTAAATTTTAACCTTTAGCGATGAAAATTTTGTTGCGAAATAGTTTTAAAAGTTATGAAAAAAATCAAAGCGGGAAAAAGTTCGCCAAAATTTTTTTTACAACAAAATTTTAATATTTCACGATAAAATTTTCGTCGAGAAAGAATTTAAAAATTTTGAAATTTCAAGAGCGGGAAAAAGTTCGCCCAAATTTCATTTTGCAATAAAAATTTTGACCTTTAGTGATAAATTTTTCATCGCTAAAGAACTTGAAATTTTCAAAATTCTTAAGCGAGAAAAAGTCCGCCTAAATTTTATTTCTTGCGACGAATATAAATTTGTATTTCATCGCAAAAAACCTCATTTTGTGACAAAATTAAATTATCGCAAAACATCGTATTTTGTGACAAAATATTAATCTTTTTGCGACGAAAATTTCCTCACTAAAAATCTAAAAAGATTTAAAATGCTAAAGACTCTTTTATTTGTCATAAAAAGTATACAAATATGAAAATTATAATACAAAACTAAGAAGATTTTGAAATTAATCATACTTGGACTTTGATAATTATAAATTTATTTAGTAATTAAATAAATTTATCCAACATAATTAAATTTATTTAATATTAGGTTGATATTAAATAATTTAATGTCAGTTAATTAATCATATAATAACCACATACATCAGATATATTAAATTATTGAATGGTATTTAGTTAGTTTTAATTGAGTATTAAAGTGTTAACAAAATACATACAAGTAAACTATCATTAACAAATGTAAAATAATTAGACACATATACATATGGCATAATTGTCATGTGCGAGTTATTGAAAAAAGTTTTTTATACTTTGATGAATAAATGATCAAATATTCATATTGTAATCAATATGTAATAAATGTATTTACTTTTAGTAAATATTTTTTATATTTATTCCTTTTACAAATACTACGAATTAACATTTAAAATATCTTTAACAAATGTAAACCATAAGTTTGTAATAGTTGTAATTTAATAATTAGACATCTATATATATCATAATTGTTATTATGAGAAATTGAAAATAAATTTTTCTAATTTTATCAGTAAATGATTAATTATTCATATTATAATCATATAAAAATGTAACAAAATTGTATTTATTTTCAGGTATAGAATGTATTTAAATTAATTATCCACTTTTTTTTATAAAAATAACAATTATTAAAATATCTTTTACATTTATAAAAAATAATTTTGTCATACTAGTAATTTAATTATTAGACAAATGTGCATATGTTACAAGTATCATATGTATTAAGAATTGAATATTAGTTTTTCCAAGTGATGAATAAATGATTAATTATTCATATAATAATCAATATGCAACAAATGTATTTTTTTTGTTACAGAGTTCATTTTAATTATTTATCTCCCTTAAAATAAACTTTAACAATTCTTTAAAATTTCTCAATAATTTACTCAAAGCTATAAGACAAAAATTAAAAGTCTACGAAAAATACATCGTCTAAATTCATATACTCTATAACAAAAAAATAAAAAATAAAAAACATAATTATATGCAACATTGCATGATTATTAATTAATTTATTTTTATTTGAAATATAATTAAACATTAAAAAATAAATTAGATTTTTACAAGCTGGGTCTTTTTTCAATCTCATTTTCATCAATTAAAAAGTAATCATAGTAATAAGTTTATCATAATTGTAATTTAGTAGTTGGACATATATAAATCACACATAAATTAGATTATATATAAAGAATTAGCAATAAATTTTTTGCTTTGATTGTTAAATTATTAATGATTCATGTTTTATACATATATATATATATATATATATATATATATAGAGAGAGAGAGAGAGAGAGAGAGAGAGAGTTTATTTTAATTATTTATCTCTTTTACAAACACTAAATTTAGAATATCTCAATATTTTTTCACATTTAAGAGCATGGATGGAACCACAAAGGGTTATTTTATTTTTTTATAAAAATTTTTATGCATATCTAAATGACTTTGCTATATTTAAAAATTCTCAAATTTACCTAAAATCAAATTAAATTTTTAATACTTTCTTTATTCTTTTCTTTTTATCATTTTCCAAACAAAGACTTATATATTATATGGAGCACAAACAAAGAGAAAAGTTATTAAGTTATTATTTTAAAAAAATGACTTTTTGTGACAAAATTTTTCTCATGAAAGGTAACTTCTTGTGAGGACACTAATTTTATTGCAAAAAAGTAATATCCGCACAGTACTTTTTACGAAAAAATTTTCTCGCAAAAGGTCACTTTTTTCGTCGCAAAATATCTAGTATTGTTACGTGTGCATAATAAGTTAGAAGGGCTTTTCACGAGGAATTTTTTCTCGCAAAAGGTCACTTTTTGCGAGAAATTTTTTTCGCAAAAGTTGTCATTTTGTGAGGAATTATATTTTCGTCGCAAAATGTCCAGTATTGCAATGAGTGCATAATAAGTTAGAAGGGTCTTTCGCGAGAAATTTTTTCTCGTAAAAGGTCACTTTTTTGTGAGAAATTTTTTCTGGCAAAAGGTCTCATTTTGCGAGGAATCATATTTTCATCGCAAAATGTCCAATATTGCCACGTGTACATAATAAGTTAGAATGGCTTTTCGTGAAGAATTTTTTCTTGCAAAAGATTACTTTTTTGTGAAAAATTTTTCCTTGCAAAATGTGACATTTTGCGAGGAATCATATTTTCATCGCAAAATGTCTAGTATTGCCATGTACGTATAACAAATTAGAATGCCTTTTCGCGAGAAATTTTTTCTCACAAAAGGTCGCTTTTTTTCAAGAATATTTTTCTTGCAAAATGTCATAGTTTGCGAGGAATCTTGATTTTGTTGCGAAATGTCAAGTATTGCCACGTTTGTGTAATAAGTTAGTAGGGCTTTTTGTGAGAAATTTTTTCTCGCAAAAGGCCTTTTTTTCGCGAGAAATGTAATTTTGTCACAAAAAAATATTCATGTTGCTACAAAATTTTTGTCACAAAGTCCCATCTTTGTGTAATACATTTTGCCACAAAAATTTTGTCACAATCGTCGCAAAAAATTCTTCTCTAATTAGTCGCTCAAGTTTTTAGCGAGAAAATAAATATTCATCGCTAAAGGTTTTATTTTGCGGCGAAAAATTCCTCGCAAAATATCATTTTTTTAAAATGCTAGCTTTTGCAATGAAATAATAATTTTGCCGCAAAAGGCCACTTTTTGCCATGAATTTGATTTCGTCGCAAAAAACTGTTTTTCTTGTAGTGCATGGAGCGCGTCTTTTGAATGCAAACTGCTTCTCATGGGTATGTCTTGCAGATGTCTCACTAGTATCAGGTAAAACGATCATACTCTATGCTTTATGTATGCATGATCTCTATCTCAATGGTTTTTTTAACTTCATGCTTCTTCCCTAAATTAGACGAGTCGTCAAGAGAATCTCGTTTGGAGCAAGAGATTGAGCGCCTTCAGGCTTAGGTTGCTACATTTTCTATTGATGATGATGATGATGGTGATGAGTGAGGACTGTTGCCATCAATTTTCTCTTCCATGTTGATTTCTTTTTGCATTGTTCATTTAGCTTCCATTATACAAATTTCTATGTTTCAGCAATCGGTTGTAAGAACAAACTCCAAAGACTTAGTGAAAATTTTCTATTTTCAGCTTCGTGCACTACTTATTAAACTATGTGTATTTTGATCAATTTACATCCAAAGATATTCAACTTTATTTCTGCATCATCATTTATTCAATTCTGAACAAAACTACAAAATCTAGAAGTTGCACGCTTGAAACTGCTGGTCGGTACGCAAACCAGAAGTGGAAAACACACGAAAAAGAAAGTTGGAGGGTCTTTTGCCTTGATACCGCTGGTCGACTGTCCTGCCACTGCTGACTGATGGTGGGATGATCGGCTGGTAGTCCTTCCACAGCATGTCGATGGTCCTTTCTTCTCTTACCTTTTTTTATTTTTTTTGCCTTCTCCTTGCATTATAAAAGGAACTCCTCCTTTCCACTATTTTGCCACACCTTTTGACACTTCCTCCCTCGTTTCTCGAGTTTGCTTTTGTGCTTCTCGATGTGTCTTCATGTTTTTCGACATGTCTGAGTCCTCTCTTAAGACACTTCAACCTCTCTTAAAGTTTTTAAAAGACGATGATTGGAAGCTACTCGAATCCAGCGGTCTCTACAATTTCAAGTTCCTTTGGCATGTGAAACTCAACATTCCTTTTCTTAAAGAGTGTACAACCTTCTAGGATTCTCTTGATCACGTCTTTTGCTTCAAAAGACAAGAGGTTTGCCCCCTATACGAGGAATTCTCTACTATACTTAGTGTTTATTCATTAAGTTCTAAGAGCATCATTCTGCCTACTATTGAGACACCGTCGATGTCTAATCTTGCCAATTTCTTCAAATTTCCAATTTCTACCATGGGTATCCATACCAGAGGTGGTAGAGTGACATTGTCTTCCATAATTCCTTTGCTTGCAATGATGGATAGGACCTCACCCGATTGGCTTCGCCTTTTTCAGTTCTACCATTTTGTGCAGTTTCTACTGGTTTCACTAGATGATCTTGGAGATCCACCTCTTTTGGCCATCATTCGTCAGATAGGACCTGGTATCATGACAGTTCTCTTGATTCTTATTGAGACATTGATCAAACTAGACCACTTCAGGATTGATCCGAGTCAGAGATTTAGTGATAGTGTTCTAGTTGTTCAGGTATTTTTCTTTTTGCCCTTATTTTGCCTAAGTTGCCTTCTCAGGTTTTCAACTTAGTAGGTTCATTTTTTTTTCTTTTCTTTTTCTCTTTTTCTTTTTCGTACTCTAATTTTTTTCTAAGCCAGCCTTTTGAGTTTTTGACTTAGCGAACTTGCCCTGACTTTTGCTTGAGCGACCTTTTTCGGGTCTTCAACTTAATGGGTTTTTTATTCTTCCTTTTTTTTCTACCCTAACTTTTGTCTAGGTTGCCCTTTTGGGTTTTCAACTTACTGGGTTTGCCTTAATTTTTGGCTAAGTTGCCTTTTTAGGTTTTGAACTTAGTAGGCTTTCTCTTAATTTTTTTTCAGACTTGGTTACAAGAGAGGCTTTCTATTCTAGCACTGCCTAAGGGGATATTTCCCATTATTGCCCTCAACTTCAAACGAGGATGAGACTTGAGATACATTCTTCTTGGGTCAACTGACTTCGAGTCATTCCGGATGCTCAGATCTATTGGCATTGTCTATGGTGGAGATTGGAGAACATGACGGTTGAGACCTATATCACGTGCGTACCTTTGGCAAGTTTCACCTATAGTTCTTTCTATGATCCTGATAGATTGCATCAATATAACGAGCTTAAGTAGAGGATCGTGGATTTGTGGATTGCATTTGGACCTAATAGACTGTTTGCTCGCTGTCTAGAGCACGTGAGGGACTCTTGGCTACATCAAACTATTGAGAGGAATAAGTTCCATGATTCTGACTTTGAGATAGACGATTGATATAGGATTAGGTGACCCTTCAGGCTTCTATTCCTAACCTTGCTATTCGAGCTAGATAGTGCTGTAAGCGATATGGTGAGCCTAGTTGTAGTCCAGCGAAGAAGCAGAGATGACATTGATAGTTTTACTATTAGCTTAGATGTTAGATGCTTTCTTTTTGTTATCATGCAAAATAATCACTACAAGAAAAAATGTCATATTTGGCGGTCAAAAAAACGACACCAATGGCACAGCCAAATATAGTCTATTTGGTTATATTTGGCGGTCGGTCAAAACGTCAAATATAATAACACCCATATTTGTTACATAAAAGCGCCAAGTATAATGACAAAGATACAGTAGAAAAAATTACATATTTGTCACTTTTTTTGTCAAATTTGTTAGGTTGTAACGGTCAAATTTTTTGAATTGCAACATATTTATCGCTTTTTGTTCGATAAATATGGTTAACTTTATTAATTTTGTCATATTTGACGCTTTTTAAATGATAAATATGATCATATAACGGTCATTTTTTTGAATTTGATCGTATTTGACGTTTTTAAACTGATAAATATGGTTTTGTAACCAATGATTTTTTTTAAAATTTTATCATATTTGGCGCTTTTGAACGATAAATATTGTTAATTTTTTTGAATTTTTTCATATTTGACGTTTTTTGAACTAATAAATATAATTATATTATTGAATTTCATCATATTTGACGCTTTTAAATGATAAATATGATTTTCTAATAGTAAAAAGATTTTTGAACTTGATAAAATTTGTCACTTTATTAACGATAAGTATGAATTTTCTATCAAGATATATATATGGCGTTTTTTGACCGCCTAAGGCTGATGAATTCAAATCCTTTCTTAAGAAAATCAGCATTTTCTACTGATCACTAGCCTAATGGATAGTCCAGTTGATGTAAGTCACGGTGGCACATTGACACATCCGAAAAAGGATTACCTCCCAAGTATAGGAGTGTCGAAGTAATAAACCCGGTGAGACCGGGGTCGATCCACGAGGAAGGGAATTTTAGCGCTACAAACTATAAAGTAAACAAATATGATATGGATGATTCAAAGGGATGGCAAGATAATATCAACAAGTATGAGTAAAGAACAAATTCTTAAACAATAAATAAGAATAACACAAGAGAAATTCACACAATAACAATGAGAGCTAAGGTTAGGGGATCCGCCCTTGATATTTCAAATAAGGATAAACAACCCGTTTTAGTTATATGAATTATATTTGCTTCGTTACCAATATTTATACCACTTCTTGTAAATGGGTTCAAGCATCCAATGTGCCAATCTACATATGTCTACAACAAATCAAGGTTCCTAACTAGATTCGTGTCGGTAAGGAAGAACCATACGACATCTAGAAAGGATCCAAGCATTTGATGTGCCAAGGATTGTCGACAATGGATTAAGACCTCCACTTTACGAGTGGTGTCAAGATTGATTAAGAAAATAAATATAAATCATATAAAATAAACAACACAAGATTATGATTATTAAGCACATATCAGAGGGTTAGAGAATCCTTACTCTCATATCAAAGGTTTCACCCTTTCACCTTAGCAAGAGAGAAATTAGAAAGACATTATAAGAGAAAGAAAAGAAAATGCAATAAAAAGGAAATTCATTAATAACACACAAGAGAGAATAACAAGAGATACACAATACAAGATCCCAGCTAAGGCCAAGATATTCCAGCCAAGGCCAAGATGCCCTAATGGGTCACAAGGCACCTCTATTTATAGATACATTCAGGGGCAAACTTGTCAAATTACAAAGGAATAATTGTCAAATATTAGATGCACCAACTTTGACAATTAGGGTAATTAGGTGAACTGACTTTGACCACCGATTTTGACCTTGAATTATTGTGAATTTTAATCACATGTCTTCATAAAAGTCATAGATATTTCTCTCAGCTTTCTAGAACATCTTGATTTGTACGATTTGGATACGTATTCTGAGAGATATGGTCAAAATACTGAGGTATGGTCAGGCTGGGCCGAATCTGCAGATGGGTTCATTTGAAGCCCATTTTTGGTCCACTAAGAGTCCGAATTTGATGATGCTTGTGAAATGCAATCTTGTAGATAATTTAATTAGCTTTCCAAAACATTAAGATTTGCACCATTCTGATCTATAAATGGAAAGTTATTCCCATTTTACCGAACCTGTAACAAAACCAAAATTAAGAGAAACTTAATTCCAAAAATGCAAAGACTACAAACATGCTTAAATTGAGGAATTTAATGACACTATTAATACAATATGATGACTTAAACTCTTATTAAGCATACATATTTAGGTGTTCATCACACATGCATTTAGCAAAACATGTAAAACACTATCATACAAATTCTATTAGCAAACACGAAAATATTATGATTAGAATACAGCTAAATATAATGATAGCACTAGAAAATCAACAACAAACAATTTTGAACATCAAGAATACCTTCTTTAACAAATTATTTAAGTGGTTGAGAAGAGTCTCTATGACTGTGCTTTTATCCAAATCTTGGGTACAAAAAGTGGAGAGATGCTCCTCAAACTCATTAATAATGTGAAAGTTTTGAAATACCATCTGTTCTGCTTGCTTGGAAATAACATGATGGAAGGATCCAGTCACTAGAGTTATAGCTCCACTATGCCCAAGAAGATAGTTATCCGAGGATTCCTGTAACATAATCACCAAGGAATAAGCAAGAGCTAACATGATATTCTGAGAACAACATAATTAAGCATGTATAATGAACACACCTTAGATTTCTGGATAACAGGAATAAATTTCTCAAATAAAGTAAGAACCCTATGTGCTGTTGCTCTAACACTTTCACAATGGTTTAAATGAGTACTTTCAACTGTTCTCACCAAGAGTGATTCCTCAACTAACATGGTGTACAAACTATCAAACAATTGCTGCAGCCGAAAAAAAAAAAGAAAGGAAAAGTCAACATATCTCACTTAGATAATATAAAACTTGCATCATAAAAGATAAATTTCGAGGCAAGAACTTACATTTTGCTGCCAAATACACTTAATTGTGTCATCTTGGCATCGAGCAAAAGAGCACTCATTGCCAATTAATTCTCTTTTCGAAATCAGTGCATTTTAAAAACAAATTTCCAAAACCAGATACATATTCATGTAGGTGCTTTAAATGCTTTCCAAAATCATAAGCAGCATCCCGTTGCATCTGTTGTATGACTATAAGATGGTTGAGAAAAGAGACTGACCTAGTAGTCTGCATAAAACAAGAATGTCAAACCATGAGAAAAGGTTCATGACAATATGGTGAATGATATTCATGCTTTAACATGCCAATTGTTTTCACATATATACCATATTCATCAAGAGGAGCATAATAGTCATAACTGGTGGCAATGAAAGGACCTCTAACAGTTCGGCCAAAGTTCATTCCCCTATAATACTGAAATTCAGTAATAGATGCATAGAACTCAATTCACCAATCCAGGTTATAACATACAAATAATGTATTTGTTTAATTAAAAATGTGTAAAAGCATCATAATTAATTTTCTATTGTTTTGGCCATAAATAAGTAAACAGAACCTACCTTTTTCTACCCAAATTGAATCTCTAATCTTCTCGATTGATAATCTGTGCAGTTTGAACATCACACCAGCTCTCTATATATTTGAGATGAAGGAAACCATGCTTCCAAATCATACTTTTTTGCAGCGGCGTCATTTAAAGCACCAGAAACTATGGCCACAACTTGATAAGGGATATTTAGTTACAGCTCCAAAAAAAAAAAAAAAAATCAATTAGAGCCAAAAAACTTGTAATAATTAGATACATAAATATAACTTTCATACCATCAACCACCTATAACAGCAAAATTAAAACTGTAGCCAGAGACGTGTTAGACATATGGAAAAAGAATGACTAAATTATGACAGTAATGGATGAAACAATTGTCAGAATATATATATTTTTTATATTTTGAAGCAGAAAGGTTGAAGGCTTCTATTGCAGTATAGTTGTCAAATGTCATATAGAAATTCAGATTAAAACTTGATATTTGAAAACATAGAAAATTAAGGACAAAAATAATTGTCAGAATTTAATTTTACACTGTGAAGCACGGTTGTCCTGGTTTATCAAATATCATATAGCAATCTTGACGAAACTTTTAGTTATTTCAGAACACTATTGATACAGGCAAGTTTTAGTTCGATGCTGTAAGATATACAAAAAAGAAGAGTTTGTGCAACATTAAGGACTTTAAAACGAAAAAAGATATTAAGTATTACCAACCATAACCCTGTAAGGGTGACTGCTCTTATGGGGTGTCACCTCAGCTCCAACAGAGAAGCATTCTATACAGAGGTCAAATTCAGGACACATTGCACACTTGATGCGGATCTTCCCAGTAATGTCTTTGTTGCAATAATTGCAGTGGTATAAAGCCCTTTTCCCTTCACTGGATCCTTGACCTGGTTTCAAACGAAAATTAAAAAGGAAAGTACAAGGCATAGAAGTTTGCGACTAACAAAAAAAAATCATCACTGTAATGCTGATACATTAAGGTAAGCAATGGACAGAAGCACTTAGGCAGCCATAGGCAGCACCAATAGTCTGACATATTATGAATTTATCTATACTGTCATTTACATACATAAGTGTCTACCTAACTGAAGCATTTTAACCATAAACTAATCAAATCTTTACAAGTTTATTGATAAATACTAAAAATAAATGATATTAATTAAGATAAAGTGACACTTATATTAACTAATAAGTTTATTGATATAAGTGGATGAGAATGAGAGAAAAGTAAATGCCAAATCTTATCAAAGTTAACACATGATATGTCTCAATTAGCAAGAGGCTCTCAGATTTAGCCACCAATGATTCACATCTACAACACCAAATATATAAATCAGCAAATGAAAGAAAGAAGCAAGTAAATTTATACAGAAATTTATCAGAAGATCAACAATGACAACCATTTTGGAAAACAAAACAAAGAAATACGAACTGATTAGCTCAAGATTCACAATTTTGGAAAATAGAACCAATAAACTAAAACCAATAAAAAAAGACCAACGAAATTATTTGTGGTTCAAGAAGAGGAATTTGCAGAGTAAGAATTGAAGTATGATTGGATTGGTAGTAAGGGAGATGAGGGAGACCTAGTCACTGAGTGTGAGAGTTCTCCAAAAACACCAGTATAGTAAGGGAAATTATTTGTTTTTTCTGTAACTTCAATAGTTCTTGTGTTACTGTTAAGAATGCCAATGTGGAGGCAACACATAAAGCTGAATCAGATTCTGTTCTTGGTGCTGAATTTTGTTTGTAGTTGGACTGGTAAGCAGGGGGAAGCCATCTTGTATAGCAAGCAAAGTTTTTATTATTAATCCTTTAAAGAAATGCATGTTAGATTAAAATAAATAGGGATAGTTTGAAATCTTGAGGAGATTATTGTTCTTGTATTGTTCTTATATCATTGTCACACTTTTCTGGGCACATTTGGAATTTTGGATAGATTTCAGCCAGCATGGTATTTCATTGCTATTGAAAAAACATTTGGAGAAATATAATTCACTTCCACAATAAACACAGTAAGTGCTAAATTTTGTAAAGGAACTCGAAAAATTGAAATTTATTTCATGAACCTAACTTGCTGGAGAGGCTATTGATATTTTTAGATTAGCTCGGTCTATTTGTCTTTGGACCATATTGGATAGTTCAATGATCTACCCCAAAAATGCCTATGACCTATGGAGTTTAAACAGAAAAAAGGTTCTTTCCATGAGCTCTTTTAAAGGTTCCCTAGGAGAGAGATCCAGAGCAAAGAGATAGACTAGGATTGCAGGGGAAAAAAGGCT
This sequence comes from Boswellia sacra, assembly GCA_013180625.2. Classification (NCBI taxonomy): domain Eukaryota; kingdom Viridiplantae; phylum Streptophyta; class Magnoliopsida; order Sapindales; family Burseraceae; genus Boswellia; species Boswellia sacra. Next base: position 57,744 of record SNVD02012743.1, read on the forward strand.
TCAAGAAATGATATAATCGTAATCGATTGATTGAGAGGCATTGCACCTCCATTGTTGCTACGAGGTAGCATTTGGAAAGAAAACAACAGGAAGAGAAGCACTTTAATAACTCTGGCAGAAGAAGGCACAATAACTGGACAAGGAGAGAAGGAAGTATAAATAGATGCTTCCTTTTTTATTTTGGGGAGTGATTGGGGAGAAAATAAATAAATTTATTTATATCATGCTGAAAGCCCTACTAGTTTTGGCAGTTGTTAGGAAAATGTCAAATTGTTAATCAACCTTTTCTTTTTTTTTTTCTTTCAAACACATTATTAAATCACAATGACAAAATTTCACCATGAAGTAATGATTTCATTTGTAAGAAACCTTTCATTGTAACTTGGTTATTACTTTAACACATGCAGCGTTTTGAGTAATAAGAGTGCAACAACAAAGAATGGATTAAAAAACATAATATCAAATGTAGCTATTCCTTTTGTAGTGAAAGAGAGTCCAGATTCCCTGTACAATTTTACATATTAGATACTTGTAGCTATGAAATCAGAAAAGCTTTAAAAAAGAAATTATGTTTACCACTACTGTTGCAACTATAGCAAGGGCGAAAATGGGGTTCTCCCTTAGAAGAAATTCAATCCCCAACTTAACTCGAAAAAGAACAGAACAAACTGGCATTAGTCACCCAACTGGCAAAGGTAGGTTATTAGGAATTTGCACTAATATTACAACAGAAGATGGGCAGTGGAAGAACCAACTAGAGATAAACAGGTACAAGGAAAATTTTTAATAACACTAGCTAGCTGCACTTGAAAAAATGACAATCTAGCATATTTTAAGATGTAGTTTTCAGATTGAATGATACTAGTAATGCATGTTTGTATGCGTGTTGCGTGTGTGTGTATATGTGGATAAGTATAACTGCAGATATTCTAACAGAACTACATTTACCTAAAGTGGTAGAGTGATCAAGCCACCACAACAAACTCCAGCAAAGAAAAAATCTGGAGATATACCCTGCATTCAGATAAGAGCATGTGAGTTCATCCAGATGATCACCGTAATAAGCTGTTACTAAATATAAAAGAAGCATGTATGACATAGACATCAAGATCCAAAATTACACAAAATGACAGAGGTTAAAGATTCCATATTTAATTTACTAAAGTATCTTGCCACAAAATTACATTCCTACCCAATTTTCTTCATCTACTAATAAGTTTGTCGATTTCCTTTTTCCTTCAACTGTACTTCCTATCACAAAATCTTTGAAACTCTTCATTCCCGCTAACCCAAAGACGGGAGGAAGATAAAAAGAAAATTAAACTAACCAAGGCTCCAGCTAGGAAAGCAGTTGGATTCCTCACTCCAAGAGAAAATCGCTCTACTGCGGATCATAATGCACAATAAACAAAAGAAATTTAAAAAATTTTGAAAAGTCTCATAGACTCATACATGTTACGTATGTGATACTCATTGATGAAATCAATCAAACAATCCAACAATTATTGAAATGAAATATGAACTGCATGAAGATATAGGTAGCAAGATAGAGACAGAGAGAGCCTGAAACACTTAATTCTGTTTAGGCATTTATCTTTCCATTAGATAAGGCTACAATGATTCAGCTTCAAGCTAAACAGAATCTAAGAGAAGCATGATGACTGTAAATAAAAACTTTGTTGAATATCTCTAGCTTAAATCTAAGAAAGTTTGACAACCAATTGATTAACATCACTTCAAAAGGGTAAAAATGCTATCACGAATTAGCCCCCAAAGCATCTTAACATGTACATGCGAACTTAAACCAACAATTTCTGATGTAAGCAGGAAAATTAGCTTGTGCCTTCAGAGGGAAATTATTCCTTGGATTTGGTTGAACAACATGAAGCTGGCAAATCAATCTATATTAATGGATTTTGTTCTAAAATAGATACAGATGTTTCATGCACAAACCTTTGAGCCATTTCTTATAGATTTACCATGAATAGAGATTTTCAAATGCAAGAGTAAACCTATGTCAACCTCCATATACACCAGTAATGATAGGCTTGAGAAGGGACACTTATAGAGCGCTTGAAGAACAGAAATTAAGCAACTATTTAAGAGGCACATGCAAATGAGTAACCATTGTCTTCCAACTCACCAAAGCCTATGAGACTGCCATATTTTTGCATAGCACGAGTGATGCTCAAAGCCTTCTCTTTACCAACCCCTAACTATAGTCATTATCCACATCAACACATAAATCATTGGCTTGCAATGCAATCACAGAAAACAGATTCATTGAAAGTAAAATTGATTCAGCCTATTTGATATATTTAACTAATAGAGTAATTTATTCCTGCTGATATTTATCTGCAGATTCACTAGCTATATCAAACAAAACTGAAGCAAAGCGAATCTAATAAACCTTGGAACTAACATCCTTCGCAGCCCCACTTTGCCTGAAAAGCTTCCCAAAGTAAAATGGTATCATGTCACTAATACAAACTCCCCTGCAGGTAAAAATTGCCATGTTCAGAAAGAAACTTTAATCTAATGATAGGTGTCTATTTATGTATTATTTTTATATCAATTCGTCCATGTTTCTTTGCTATATTCCGTGGTATTTTTATGTTTTTGTGTGTATTGGTGTTTGTAGGAGTTTTGGAGCAACTTGCACAAAAATGGAGTAAAACCCTTCATTTTCACCTCTGCTAGTTAGTGATCTTCTCGGATTTAATTGTATTGATATACAATGAACCCGATGACATATTATATACCGTTGGAAAGCTCTCGAAGTCTATTTTCTGGAGAAATTTACGGTTTATAAATCCATTCAGTGTACCAAAAGTTGTAATCAAAACAGTGTGAGATGTATAGAAATATAATTCCACAAGTCACTGTAGCATGTATAATACGGGGCACTGTAGCAATTCACTGTAGCAGAGTATTTAAACACATTTTAGGGTTTTATTTTGATAACTTGAAGAGGGGAGAACGTGGAGGAGGCTGCATCTTTGGATTTCTCTCATCTCTTGGAGTTCTTGAAGGAGATTGAAGGCTTGGAAAGAGGAAGAACTACAAATCCTAAGAGATTTCATCAAATTTGCTAAGTTTTCCCTTTCCCTTTCATTTTCTGGAATGTCTCCATATTGTATTGTATTTGTATTCTATCTGAATATGTGTAACTAAATCTGAATTGGTTGAGGGTGATTTCAAAGCCCTTGATATGGTTTTTATGAATTGATTGTGCAAGGAATTGTTATCCAATTCTCTAATTGAAGTTGCTTGTATTTTCCCATGTTTAATGCTTATGATTGCTTGCTGGATTGTATTTGGGTGGCCAACTGAATATAATCTGGATATTGTCTATTGCTAGACTAGAAATCTTGATCCGTAATTGTCTTGAATTTCTAATCATTAGTAGCAAAATTGTGATCAGAGATTGCAATTGGAGAATATAACCTAAGTTAAATAATCCGAGCTTGTGTGTTTATTGCTTAGATCAACCTGTCTTTCTTTTCATAATGCATCCATTGAATTAAATTTAGAGAGCTTGTTCTAGGTTGTTTAATGGATAGAGATTAAATAAAGAGCCTGTTTTATTTAACAACAAAGTAAGGAAAGATTGGGATAACAGAGCTTGTTGTTATCTACGGTTGATAACTTCAATGCTGTAATTGGATGACAATTCTACAATTAATTCGCAAATCCATATCTTGTGGTAGAGAAGGATCCCTTAACCAGCTTTCTCTCATTGATTTTTCACTCAAATTAACTTTCTGTTTTGTTATTCTTTACTTGCATTCTTATTTCATTTAGTTAATCATTCAACAAAAACCCCCCTTTATTTTTTTTTGCTGGAAAATAACAAATTCAATTAGAATCAATCCTCGTGGGAACGATATCTTACTCATCACTTTATTACTTGTGCGACTAGTATACTTGCTAGTTTCGAACGCATCAAGTTTTTGGCGCCGTTGCCGGGGATTGATTTTCTAATCGATTTGTTATTTTGTTTTCATTGTTGATTCATATTTTCTTTGTTTTTCTTTTCTGATTGTTTGTGTTTAGACAACATGGCAGTAAACTTCTATCAATTCAGTAGCGGATTTGAGCCACAAGTACCATGGAGAGTAAATGAGGTAAGCACTCCGAACATTGAACAACAACTTTCTGAGCTAACCTCTCTTGTGGAAAACATGGCTGTAGGAGATATGCAAAAATCTTATGAATGTGGGATATATTCTACGATGGAGCATCCAATCGACATGTATCCAACTTTACAAGAAGAATATATGGAACAAGCCAATGCCATGGGTGGATTTCCAGGACAAACGAGGCAATGGTATGATCCTTTCTCTAGCACTTACAATGCTGGATGGGAAGATCAACATAATTTCAGTTACTGGAATCATCAACCAATCACTCCAAATGTGATACCAAATCGGCCACAAGGTTTCAATCAACCTAGAGTGCAGCAACCTTTTCAAATGCAACCACCACCAATGCCACATCCAGCACCGCAACCAGCTTCACAAAACTCAGGTATGTCTCTCCAGGACATTGTTAATGCACTTGCCACTAACACAATGCAATTCCAGCAGGAAACTGGGGCAAGTATCCAAAACCTAGCAAATCAAATGGGACAATTGGCCACTAGCATAAGCAAATTCGAGGGCCAAGGCTCAGAAGAATTATCTTGTCAAACGGTGATCAATCCAAGAGAGAATTCTTGTGCGATAACTTTGCAAAATGAAGAGCAATTAGATGTCCTACCAAAGAAATCACAAACTGATGAAGGAGATGACACCACTTCCACCATGAACAAAACACTGACTTCTCAGGTAAATCCTATAACTCCCATTCCTTCATATGTTTCTCCTCCACTTTTTCCTAGTAGATTTAAAAATCGAAGGAGAGGAACAAGACACAGAAATCCTGGAAACTTCTCACAAAATCGAGGTAAATATACCACTTCTGGATGCTATCGAGCAAGTACCTCATTATACAAAATGTCTCAAGGAGTTATGCACCAGCAAAAGAAAGTTAAAAAGAAATGAGAAAGTAAGTGTGGGGGAAGATGTTTCAGCTGTATTGCAAAGGAAAATTCCTCCAAAGTGCAAAGATCCAGGTACGTTCACCATGCCATGCACCATTGGTAAAACCAAGTTTGAAAGAGTTATGTTAGATTTAGAAGCATCTATTAACATCATGCCATATTCTATTTATGCTTCTTTAAATCTTGGACCTTTTGTGAAAATGGTATTACCATTCAGTTTGCTGATCGTTTTAATGCATATCCCAAAAGAGTTGTGGGAGATGTGCTTGTGCAGACGAATCAATTGGTTTTCCCAGCAAACTTCTATGTCCTTGAAATAGAGGATGAGACATCTCCTAATCCAACTCCGATCTATGGGGAGACCATCTCGAAAACTGTAGAAACCAAGATTGATGTCGTGATGACACTCTCATAAAGAGTTGATGGCCAAGGTGATATGTTCAATATTTTTGAGGCAATGAGGATACCTGGAGTGACTTTACATTCTGTTTTTGCACAGTGACGTTGTTGATTCTCTGCCACAACAATGTTTTGAGTTAACTCGCAAGAATGGATTGTATATAGCTATTAATGAGCACATAGGGACAGAAAATTCTAAGGAGTCAGAAATTTTGATACAAGTGTCCAAAGAAATGGAGAAAGTTGTGGCAAGCTTAGATGAGACCATAGTTATAATCATAAATAGGTATGATGTTTCGTGCATTCAATTTCCTTTATCTAATGAGAAAATTCTTCCTTCTGTGATGACAGTCCCTGCCTTAGAGCTTAAGTCACTTCCAGATCATTTGAATCATGGATTCTTGGGTGAGAATGATACTTTGCGAGTTACAATGGAAATGGGCCTTGCACGAATAAAAGAAGAGAAACTCGTCCGAATACTTATAGATCACAAAATAGCTATTGGGTGGACGATTGCTAACATCCCAAAGGCCACCATAAGCATGCACCAATTCTTGTTGGAAAGAGGAATCCAGCCCACAGAGAAGCACAGCAGGATTGGACCCTCCCATGATGGAACCGATGTCGCTGAGGGACGTTAACCAGCGCTTATTGGAGGCAACCCAATGTTTTTGAAAAATATAAAAGAAAAGAAAGAAAAATAAATAAAGGTATAATGATCGATTTTTCGTGTCTTCACAGGGGGGGGAGATGTCCATTCGTAGGCCTCAAATGATCAGGTTTTATCTCTCTTTGATATCTGTCTTTATTTGTTTTTATTTGTTTTTACTTTTTTTTGACTTTTGTTTGTTATTGTGGTGTTATCTCTTTTATGTCTTAGTTTTCGTTTCTCTTTTTTCTTTTCCTTCATTTGTTTAATTTGATCATTTCGTACTTTGTGCTCATTTGTGCAACAGCTTGAGGAAACACCTACACAAGAATTGAAGCCATTGCTTGAAGGTTTGAAGCGTGCATATCTTGGAGAAGAATAGACTCAAACGAATTACTGGTAATATCTTTCCTTTTCTCCTCTTCAATGGATGCCGATATCTTTCTGTCGAACCTTCGTAAATATTTCCCTTCACTTCCTCAAAATGCTGTGTCCAAATTTTATAAAGTACGGATGACTAGACTTTGGGCGTTGATGCTTCTAAATGTGCCCGCGGATATCCGATGGCTTATCGAAGCCAAGGTGAGATTGTCCGGTGAGCCTGACCTTAATCTCGCAAAATACATGCCTGGTCTAGGAAAGAGCTACTACGCCAAGAGGCGAAGAGCGAAAAGGTTACAAGTATGTTATAAATGTGCTAGATGGAATTGTAACCAGACTTGTCGTTCATAAGGATTTGTGTCCAGGAATAGAGAAGATAAACTCTCATTTATTAAGAATGGTCTGAGTAATGAGTCGTTGGATAATGTTTTATTAACTCTTGAGTCACATTCTTGTGAACTTGTTCAGTGTGAATTGCTTAATCTGTGGACACAATTTCGTGATGAATTGCAGTGTTATAGTCTAGGGAATCTGACTAAAAACGACCCTGTTTGCCAGTTTATAAGAAAACTGGATGGGAAGCTGATAGGTGTCTATTTATGTATTACTTTTATATCAATTCGTCCATGTTTCTTTGCTATATTCCTTGGTATTTTTATGTTTTTGTGTGGTTTTGATGTTTGTAGGAGTTTTGGAGCAACTTGCACAAAAATGGAGTAAAACCCTTCATTTTCACCTCAGCTCGTCAGTGATCTTCTCGGATTTAATTGTATTGATATACAATGAACCCGACGACATGTTATATACCGTTGGAAAGCTCTCGAAGTCTATTTTCTGGATAAATTTACGGTTTATAAATCCATTCAGTGTACCAAAAGTTCTAATCAAAACAGTGTGAGATGTATAGAAATATAATTTCACAAGTCACTGTAGCATGTATAATCTGTCTCTTATACACATCTAGATGTGTATAAGAGACAGCTGTAGCAGAGTATTTAAACACATTTTAGGGTTTTATTTTCATAACTTGAAGGGGGGAAAACGTTGGAGGAGGCTGCATTTCTGGATTCTCTCATCCCTTGGAGTTCTTGAAGGAGAAAGAAGATTTTGAAAGAGGAGAAACTACAATTCCAAGAAGATTCATCTACAAAGAAGATTTTCAAAGAATTTGCTAAGTTCTTTCTTTCCTTTTCAATTCTGGAATTTCTCTGTATTGTCTTTGTTATTCTGATTGAATATGTGTAACTAAATCTGAATTGGTTGAGGGTGATTTCAAAGCCCTTGATATGGATTTTGTGAGTTGATTGTGTACGAATTTGTTATCCAATTCTCTAATTGAAGTTGCTTGTATTTTCCCATATCTAATGCTTATGATTGCTTACTGATTGTATTTGGAATGGCCAACTGAATATAATTGTTGTTGTCTATTGCTAGATTAGAAATCTTGATCCGTAATTGTCATGAATTTCCAATCATTGGTAGCAAAATTGTGATCAAAGATTGCAATTGGAAAATACAACTTAGGTTAAATAATCCGAACTTGTGTGATTATTGCTTAGATCAACCTATCTTTCTCATCGTAATGCTTCCATTGAATTAAACTCAGAGAGCTTGTTCTAGGTTGTTTAATGGATAGAGATTAAATAAAGAGCTTGTTTTATTTAACAACAAAGTAGGAAAGATTGGGATAACAGAGCTTGTTGTTATCTACGGTTGATAACTTCAATGCTGTAATTGGATTACAATTCTATGTTAATTCACAAATTCATATCTTGTGGCAGAGAATGAACTCTTAACCCAGTGTCTCCCATTGATTTTTCATTCAAATTTACTTTCTGTTTTGTTATTCTTTACTTGCATTCTTATTTCATTTAGTAAATCATTCAACAAAAAATCCCCCCTGTTTAGTTTATTGTTGCTGGAAATAACAAATTCAATTAGAATCAATCCTCGTGGGAACGATATCTTACTTATCACTTTATTACTTGTGCGACTAGTATACTTGCTATTTTCGAACGCATCAAGTTTTTGGCGCCGTTGCCGGGGATTGATTTTCTAATCGATTTGTTATTTTGTTTTCATTGTTGATTCATATTTTTGTTTATTTTTCTTTTCTGATTGTTTGTGTTTAGACAACATGGCAGTAAACTTCTATCAATTCAGTAGCGGATTTGAGCCACAAGTACCATTGAGAGTAAATGAGGTAAGCACTCCGAACATTGAACAACAACTTTCTGAGCTAACCTCTCTTGTGGAAAACATGGCTGTAGGAGATATGCCAAAATCTTATGAATGTGGGATATATTCTACGATGGAGCATCCAATCGACATGTATCCAACTTTACAAGAAGAATATATGGAACAAGCCAATGCCATGGGTGGATTTCCAGGACAAACGAGGCAATGGTATTATCCTTTCTCTAGCACTTACAATGCTGGATGGGAAGATCAACATAATTTCAGTTACTGGAATCATCAACCAATCACTCCAATGTGATACCAAATCGGCCACGAGGTTTCAATCAACCTAGAGTGCAGCAACCTTTTCAAATGCAACCACCACCAATGCCAAATCCAGCACCGCAACCAGCTTCACAAAACTCAGGTATGTCTCTTCAGGATATTGTTAATGAACTTGCCACTAACACAATGCAATTCCAGCAGGAAACTGGGGCAAGTATCCAAAACCTGGTAAATCAAATGGTACAATTGGCTACTAGCATGAGCAAATTCGAGGGCCAAGACTCAGAAAAATTATCTTCTCAAGCGTTGATCAATCCAGGAGAGACTGTTAGTGCGATAACTTCGCAAGGTGGAGAGCAATTAGATATCTTGCCAAGGAAATCACAAACTGATGAAGGAGATGACACCACTTCCACCATGAACAAAACACTGACTTCTCAGGTAAATCCTATAGCCCCCATTCCTTCATATGTCTCTCCTCCATCTTTTCCTAGTAGATTTGTAAAATCGAAGAAGGAGGAACAAGAACAGAAAATCCTGGAAACTTTTCGCAAAATCGAGGTGAGTATACCACTTTTGGATGCTATCGAACAAGTATCTCGTTATACAAAATGTTTCAAGGAGTTATGCACCAGTAAAAGAAAGTTAAAAAGAAATGAGAAAGTAAGTGTGGGGGAAGATGTTTCAGCTGTATTGCAGAGGAAAATTCCTCCAAAATGCAAAGATCCCGGTACGTTCATCATTCCATGCACCATTGGTAATACCAAGTTTGAAAGAGCTATATTAGATTTAGGAGCATCTATTAATGTCATACCATATTCTATTTATGCTTCTTTAAATCTTGCACCTTTTGCGAAAACTGGTATTACCATTCAGTTTGCTGATCATTTTAATGCATATCGCAAAAGAGTTGTGGAAGATGTGCTGTCAGGTGATCATTGGTTTTTCCAGCAGCTTCTATGTCCTTAAAATAGAGGATGAGACATCTCCTAATACCAACCCAATTCTTTTGGGGAGACCAATTCTTGAAACTGCTGGAACTAAATTGAGTTCATGATGGCACTCTCACTCATGTAATTCGATGCGAGGTGATCTGTTTCAATATTATTGAGGCAATGAGGTACCCTAGTGACTTATATTCTATTTTTGTAGTTGACGTTACTGATTCTCTGTCACAACAATGTTTTGAGTTAACTCGCAAGAATGGTTTGGATATAGCTATTAATGAGCACATAGGGACAGAAATCTCTAAGGAGTCAGAAATTTTGATACAAGTGTCCAAAGAAATGGAGGAAGTTGTTGCAAGCTTAGATGAGACCATCGCAATAACCACATATAGGTATGATGTTTCGTACATTCAATTTCCTTTATCTAATGAGAAAATTCTTCCTTCTGTGATAACAGCCCCTGCCTTGGAGCTTAAGCTTCTTCCAGATCATTTAAGGCATGGATTCTTGAGTGAGAATGATCCTTTACCAATTATAATAGAAATGGCCCTTGCACGAATACAAGAAGAGAAACTCGTCCGAATACTTACAAACCACAAAACAGCTATTGGGTGTACAATTGCTAACATCCAAGGCCCAGCCACATGCATGCACCATTTCTTGTTAGAAGAAGGATCCAAGCCCATTAGAGAAGCACAACAGAAATTGGATCCTCCCATGATGGAACCAACGTCGGGCTGAGGACGTTAAACCAAGCGCTTATTGGGAGGCAACCCAATGTTTTTGCAAAATAATTTAAAAAAAAGAAAAGAAAAATAAAATAAGGTAATAATGATCGATTTTTGTGTCTCGAGATATTCCTTTTGTAGGCCATCAAATTGATCAGGTTTTATCTCTCTTTGACATCTGTCTTATTTGTTTTTATTTGTTTTTACTTGTTTTTTTTACTTTTGTTTGTTATTGTGTTGTTATCTCTTTTATGTGTCTTTAGTTTCGTTTCTGTTTTTTTTCTCTTTTCCTTCCTTGTGTTTAATTTGATTATTTCGTACTTCGAATTCATTTGTGTAACAGCTTGAAGAAACATCCAAAGGGGAGCTGAAACCATTACCCGAAGGTTTGAAACGCGCATATCTTGGAGAAGAACAAACTCAATCGCATTATCCGTAATATCTCTCCTTTTCTTCTCTTCAATGGATGCTGATATCTTTCTATCGAACCTTCGTAAATATTTCCCTTCACTTCCTCAAAAGGCTGTGTTTAAAATTTATAAAGTACGGATGACTAGACTTTGGGCATTGATGCTCCTAAATGTGCCTGCTGATATCCGATGGCTTATCGAAGCCAAGGTGAGATTGTCCGGTGAGCCGGACATTAATCTCGCAAAATACATGCCTGGTCTAGGAAAGATCTACTACGCCAAGAGGCGAAGAGCGAAAGGTTACAAGTATGTTATAAATGTGCTAGATGGAATTGTAACCAGACTTGTCGTTCATTAGGTTTTGCGTCCCGGAATAGAGAAGATAAACTTTCATTTATTAAGAATGGTTTGAGTAATGAGTCGCTGGATAATGTTTTGTTAACTCTCGAGTCACATTCTTGTGGACTTGTTCAGCGTGAATTGCTTAATCTATGGACACAATTTCGTGATGAATGCAGTGTTATAGTCCAGGGAATCTGACTAAAAACGACCCTGTTTGCCAGTTTATAAGAAAACTGGATGGGAAGCAAATCCCCGTCTCATATAAGGCGTTTCAGCCGTTACTGGACGTAAAACCAGAGGAAGATGTGAGCCACAATCACCACTACTTGTATATTTGAATGTGTGTTATTGTTGTCGAATTTTATTTCTTTCTTGTTTCGTTTGATCTGATTATCAATGTTGTTTTTTGTGTTGTTGTTGTTTGTTGATTTTGTTTGTTTTAATTTCAATTTTTCTTTTTGACAAACCATATGACTACCCGTTGGCATAAGTACACGTGGGAGACAAGTGTGGAGGTTTTGTCAACCTCCACCGAAAGTATATCTCTACTTTTGATGCTTCACGTGGGAGACAAGTGTGGGAGCTTTGTCAAACCCCACCGAAATTATATTTCCATTTTTCATGCTTCACGTGGGAGACAAGTGTGTAGGTTTTGTCAAACCCCGCCGAAAGCATATCTCATTTTTTTTCAAATCTTGGGGCGATAAATCTGCATCGAGCAACCCCCACCGAAAGTATGTCCCCATGTGTCAAAATTTGAGAGATTTATGTGTGTATATATACATTCTGCATATTTTCATATGTCATTCCATAACCTGTCTTGCAATTGAAAATCATAATATCTAACGTGTCTTACACAAGATTAGAGCACTTGTAGAAATGGAGAAAACACCAATTCGGCGATTCCGTAATATATGCGTATTTTGCGGATCGCAATTTGGTAAAGATGGAGATTTTACCACAGCAGCTCTTGATCTTGGTAGGACATTAGCTGCGAGGGGTATTCATTTGATTTATGGAGGGGGGTAGTCTTGGGTTAATGGGGTGTGTGTCGACAGCTGCATCCTTAGGAGGAAGCAAAGTTCTCGGCATTATCCCTAAACCATTAGCTGTAAGAGATATCGTAGGCAACACCATGGGGGAAGAGTTACAGGTTTCTAGTATGCATGAGCGTATTGCACATATGGTCATTAAATCTGATGCATTTATAGCTTTGCCCGGTGGTTATGGTACATTAGAGGAGATATTTCAAATCACCTCTGGGGCACAGCTAAACATCCATCGGAAACCCATTGGTTTGTTAAATGTCAATAATTTTTTTGATGGTTTGTTGTCTTTCTTGATCAAGCAGTAGAAAAAAACTTCATCTCACAGTCGGCGAGGCAAATCCTGGTTACAGCTTCAACTGCAGGGGAGTTAATTGACAAATTACAAGCATTCGTCATTCGCCTGATCCAACAATATCTCGGATAGATTGGTTTGGAGAAGGCAATAAGAGGCGTAAACTGGATTTAACGCTCCATCTGTAATCTCTATCTGCTGTTTTGCTTCATTTTCGTTGCTTTCTCTTTATTGTGTTGTCGTTTGAGTGTGCACGGTTTGTGTTTTTTCAGGTGTTTCTCTCAACCGGTCCGAGTGGTAATTTTCTAATCTTGGCTTTTAGAAGTGGTGGCTTAAAAAGTTCAAGTTCTCTTGAAAACGCATTCTGGAATTTCTTTTATCCATAATGCTGCTGAATAAGGAGGCTAACTTCTAAACTTTTTAAACCCATTCTAACTGACTTGTTTGTGTTTTGCTGATATTTGTGGACTTTATATTTTCTTGAGAGTTAGTTTTATGTAATTTCGAGTTGTGTGTTTTTGTATTTACCAGTTTCGATTTGAAAAAAAAAAAACAATGTGGAAAAACCTGAGAATGGCAGAATATGGGGTTTTCTTAACTCTTGAAATGCATTCTCTCTTAATAAATCTGTAGTTTGTTTATTTCATGTTGTTTGAAGTGTCTTGTTTCTTGTTTTGTTCTTTCAAATAAAGGTATATAGGCTGGAAACCTTAAGTCTGCGGGCTACTGGTCCTAAGGATTGTTGAAATATACAATCTTGACTCAGGT